>JAPZAG010002809.1:0-14151 GCA_027475135.1 Bactrocera correcta | reverse complement strand
GTTAATAAAATTTTTTAGCTTACTGAAGTCTACATAAAGCCTTAGCGTTATAACGTCAGTGCATGTAGAAGAATTCCGTCATCTTATATTTAGGTATAAAGTCGATTTTCTTGTATATACACATTTAGCGATCGATATCGAGATGCTCTAACTCATTAGTTTAACATATTTAAGTTAACTAACCCTCTTTATCTTACTGAAGTCTACAAAAGCCTTATCGACATAACGGCAGTGCATTTCGAAGAATTCCGTAATCTTATATTTAGGTATAAATTCGATTTTGTTGTATATAGGCATTTAGCAATCGATATCGAAATGCTTCATATAACTGGTTTAACATATTTAGGTTAATTAACCCCTCTATCTTACTGATTATTCTTTAACGAACGGAAGTTGGCTTATAGCCATGGCCGCATAACGGCAGTGCATTTAGAAGAATTCCGTTATCTTATATTTAGGCATAAAGTCGATTTTCTTGTATATACACTTTTAGCTATCGATATCGAAATGCTTCAAATCATTAGTTTGACATATTAAGTTAATAAACATTTTAAAGCATACATAAAGCCTTAACGGTATAACGGCAGTGCATTTAGAAGAATTCCGTAATGTTATAATTTTATATTTAGGTATAAAGTCGATTTTCTTGTATATATACATTTCGCAATCGATATGGAAATGCTTCAGATAACTGGTTTAACATATTTAAGTTAATAAACCTCCTTTAGCGAACTGAAGTTGACATAAAGCCATAACGGCACTGCATTTGGAAGAATTCCGTAGTCTTAAATTTAGGCATATATTCGATTTTCTTGTATATACACATTTTACAATCGATATCGAAATGCTTCAAATAACCCGTTTAGCATATTTAAGTTAATTAACCTTCTTTATCTTACTGAAGTTAACATAAACCCATAACGGCATAACGGCAGTGCATTTAGAAGAATTCCGTTATCGTGTATTTATGTATAAAGTCGATTGTCCTAAATATTCGCATTTAGCAATAGATAACGAAATGCTGCAAATCATTAGTTTAACATATTTAAGTTAATTAACCTTCTTTATCTTACGGAAGTATACATAAAGCCAAAACGGTATAACACCAGTGCATTTGGAAGAATTCCGTAAACTTATATTTAGGTAAAAAGTCGATTTTCTTCTATACATATTTAGCTATCGATATCGAAATGCTTCAAATCATTAGTTTAACATATTTAAGTTCGTTAACCTTCTTTAACGTAATGAAGGTGATATAAAGCCATGGCGGCATAACGGCAGTGCATTTAGAAGAATTCCGTAATCTTATATTTAGGCATAAATTCGATTTTCTTGTATATACACTTTTAGCTATCGATATCGAAATGCTTCAAATCATTTGTTTGACATATTAAGTTAATAAACATTTTTAAGCATACTGAAGTCTACATAAGGCCTTAACGGTATAACGGCAGTGCATTTAGAAGAATTCCGTAATGTTATAATTTTATATTTAGGTATAAAGTCGATTTTCTTGTATATATACATTTCGCAATCGATATGGAAATGCTTCAGATAACTGAGTTTAACATATTTAAGTAATAAACCTCCTTTACCGAACTGAAGTTGACATAAAGCCATAACGGCACTGCATTTGGAAGAATTCCGTAGTCTTAAATTTAGGCATAAATTCGATTTGGTTTAACTAATGAGTTGTCTCGAAGAACTGTCCTGTTATGCTAACAGCGCAGCCTTAAATACCCCTCTCGTCTAATGGTTTTCAGGTGTTGTTGTTATTGTTGCGCGCAGTGATCTTATGTGCTTTATTATACCGTTGCTGGGTTACCTAACTAACCCAAGCGCATGGTGAAGTTGGTGTTAGGCAAGCGATGAACTCGTGCGCCGAATTGGGCTTTTGGTGGGCTGCTTGGCTAGCCTATGCACACGGTAGAGCTGTTGCTGGGCGGCTTAGACTGCATACACATGCGCGAGGTGTTGCTGTTGTTGGGTGGTGATAGAATTACGCGCTATCCTGCGTCGTTGCGATGTTGCTAGGCAAACACATAGGTAAGGTTAATTGCCTGCGCAGTGTTCTTAAGCGCCGGACTGTTCCGTTGTTGGACAGCTTAGAAAACATATGCGCGAGGTGTTTGATGTTGCTAAGCGCCACTGTCGAAAGGTTGCGTGGTGATGACATACGCTAAGCTGTGTTGTTGCAATGCTGCATTCGAGCGCAATATAATAACTCCTCCCCCTCTTAAATACGGAACGTCCCTGGTCCCACGGGTTTTTTTGTTTTAACTAACGTAATAATGTAATCCAATTTCTGCTTACCCACTGACTTATAAATATTAAGTTATTTTTCTGACAACGTTGGCATGTAAAATATATGTACATTTTTATACAAAATTCTTAAGCAATATATATTTGAAAATTACGTTTTCCGCATACATACATATGTACGTTCACAATTAATAGTATGTCATGTTTCCTTTCGAATCTTATATCGTTTGAGTCAAAATAAGCAATTTTACAAAAAAATATAATACAATAGTAAAAATTCAGTTTTACTTAACCTAGTGATTTTGAGAGAAATTGTTTTGCAACATTTTTTTAAGAATTTTCAGTTGAAAATGATGTTTTCCGTATACATATGTACGTTTACAATTAATAGTATGTCATGTTCATTTTGAATCTTATATCGTTTGATCAAAATAAGAAATTTTACAAAAAAATATAATACAATAGTAAAAATTCAGTTATTACTTAACATAGTGATTTAGAGAGAAATTGTTTTGCAACATTTTTTTAAGAATTTTCTGTTGAAAATGATGTTTTCCGTATACATATGTACGTTTACAATTAATAGTATGTCATGTTCATTTTGAATCTTATATCGTTTGAGTCAAAATAAGAAATTTTACAAAAAAATATAATACAATAGTAAAAATTCAGTTATTACTTAACTAGTGATTTAGAGAGAAATTGTTTTGCAACATTTTTTTTTTAAGAATTTTCTGTTGAAAATGATGTTTTCCGTATACATATGTACGTTTACTACGAATCGTGTATGGTTTCCATTTTGTACCTTATGTTGTTTAGCAAAACTAACTATTTTGCAAAACTAATACAACCATATCAGTTCAATTTTGCTTAACCTAATGACTTGGAAATATTTACTTATGTTCTTATAACTCATAGAAATTTAAATTTTTCTACACAATTTAAATAATGTTCTGTTGGATATTTTCCGTACATTTACATACGTACTTTTGTAGCTTGTAACTTAACAAAGATAAGTATTTCACAAAAAATTAAGTAACATCTTCAGGAATTAAATGAAATTATTAAGTTTTAAGCAAAATAAGCAAAAATTATTAATGCTATTTCCTTATCAAATGATTTTGCTCTTTTATAATTTTACTTGCGATTGTTGTATTTTTACATAGCATGTTTTTCATTTTTGTAGTTAACCTTTAATAATATTTCCTTTTAATTAAATAAATTTCTAGTATCGTTGGTAGAAGTAGTTGAATTCTTTGAAAAATTAAAAAAAAGTATAAAGTCCTTAAACAGAACTTGCAGAAATATTTTTCATGAACAATTTGACTTGTCGATTTGTGATGGTGAACATCAGCGTATATTATCTTTGTGTACTTTTTTACCATTTATTAACCACGGTTGTTCCTAAATCCTCTGTACGACGTTTTCAACGTAAATCTTATTTAATTTATTTCCAAGTCGTTTATTGCGGCGAACGTAAACTTTTTCACCTTCTTTAAACGTCCTTTGGTCAACTTTAGATTTTTTAATAATATTTTCTTGAGCAGTATGTAGTGCTACCTTAATTGAGTCTAGGTGATCTTTTGAAAAATTATTTATTATATCTATCGGTTTGGCATCGACGGTCGAATGTATTGAGTTGTTATACTTATGCGTTGCAAGTAAGATTAATTCTTTAATATCCGTTATGTTTTGTTCTGCTTTTATACATCGTGCGATTTCTGCCAAGGTAGAATGCGTTCTCTCTATTTGGCCATTACTTTAACTATGCAAGGTTGGTATAAAAAATTGCTCGATTCCGAATTGATCTTTCAACAAATTGACTACTGTATTCGATTGAAAGGATTTTTCATTATCGGAAACAATTAACTTCGTTTTTCTAAACTTGTTTAGTACGATTAGCAGTGAACTTTTTATATCAATTGTTGATCTGGAATCGATCGGAATTGTGACTGTGAATTTAGAAAATTTATCTATACAGGTAAAGAAATGAAATCTGTCTACAGAAAATATATCCATGTGAAGGATTTGTCCGGGATATTCTGGTATTGGTGTTCTGCCTACTTCTGTTTTTGGTGGGTGTCTATTGTATTTGTTTTCCAAACATGTTCTACAATTCTTGGCTATTGTTGTTAAAGTCTTCTTAATTTCTGGAAAAAAAATATTCTGAAACCATTTGTTGTAGTTCTCTTGGATTGAGCGGTGAGCTCTATTATGTTCCATGGTAGCAGCCTCGATTGATCTTCTTTTTTGATCAGATCTATTACTAATTTTTTCGGTGTGCACGAATTTTACACCTGGAAAGTTTGACAGAAGTAATGATTTGTACTCGGCCTAAAGTCTCAAGTTCACAATAGATTCCATTAACTACGTTTGGATTTATCTTTTCCCGTATGGTTTGTAAAAGAAATTCTGCGCTTTTAAAATTTATGGTATGTCTAATGAGTTTTTGAAATAAAATTTTCGTAGACTTGCTGTTAACTTCGGATGGTAAGAGTACTAATTGGGCTTTAAATTGGTTGACAGGATTTTTGATGCTTTTTATTACACCTGAAAGAGAAATCTCGCTGTGAGCCGTTGATATTGAGTCGTCAAGGTTGTGAATGTACTGGCGTGAAAGTGCGTCGGCCACTTTGTTCTCTTTGCCAGGTTTATAGAAGTATTTTGGTGCAAACGAGTTTATAAATGCAGTCCACCTTTTAATTTTTGAATTAGGATTTCTATCCGATATGGCAAACGTCAATGGTTGATGGTCCGTGTAAATGTGAATGTTTTTGATACCGTACAAATAATGCCTTAACTTTTGAAAGGCCCAAACTATGCCAGAAGCTCGCGTTCGTTCGTGGCGTAGTTTTCCTCTGTTTTAGATAAAGTACGAGATATCATTGTTATCGGCTTACCATTTTGGGAAAGTACAGCACCTAAGGCGACGGAAGAAGCATCTGTGGTTATTTCGAATGGCTTAGTGTAATCTGGATGTTGAAGAAGGACATCTTCTGAAGCCAAAATACTCTTAAGCTTATTGAAGGCAGCGATTGCATCTTCGTCGAGTGATATATTAATTTTTTTAGAATGCCCTACTATTAACATGGCCATTTTCACCTCTTAAATATTTTGTAAGGGGTTTAGATATATGGGCATAGTCCTTTATAAATCTGCGGTAATAACCGGAAAGACCCAAAAACGAACGTAAGGATCTCAATGATTTCGGCTCTTGATAATTTAGGATTGCCTCGACTTTGCTGGGGCATGTTCGGATACCTTTGTATGAGACGCTGAAACCTAAGAATTCGACTTCCTCTTTTAAAAATTTGGTTTTTCTCTAAGGACACTCGCATTCCTGATCCCTCAATTTTTTTTAATATGGAATCAACGTGTTTATAGTGTGAATTTTCATCAGAAGAGAAAACTATGATGTCATCAACGTAAACATGGCATATTTTCCCAATATCTTCCCGTAAAACGTCATCTATGGCCCTCTGGAATATGCTTGGTGCATTTCTTAAGCCAAAGGGCAATCGACAAAATTCATACTTGCCGTTGTTTACGCTGAAAGCTGTTTTGCACCTATCTTTTTCTGAAAGGCAATCTGATGAAAGCCAGACTTCAGATCGAGTGTGGTAAATTAATTTCGATTTTCCCAAATTTGAAAGTATTACGCTAGTGTCTGGGGATCGGGTATTTATCCGATATAGTTTGTTCATTTAGCTTTCGAAAATCGATGACCATTCTTAAATTTTGTTTCCCTTCATCGTCTAAGCCCTTTTTCGAAACTACATGAACAGGTGAGTTATAGGGTGAGAATGATTTTCTAATTATGCCATCTTTAAGTAGAGATTCTATTTCCTTGTTTATAAAATTTGCCGCGGATATTGGGTAAGGGTAGCTTCTTGAATAAATGGGATTGTCGGTTATAGTATCTATTGTTGCTATTACGTTTGTGTTATATGGAAGTGATCTATTAGGATTCCGCAAATGCATTAAAGTTACGTTTAATAAGTGTTTCTATACTGCAAGGCATTTCTATTGTCATGTTTACTTGTTGACACTGAAAAAAAGTTGAGAACCTCTTTTCCATTTTTATGGAAAATGAGTCCAGCTTTTGTGTCAATTATGGCATGGATATCTTTCAATAAATCCTAACCGATTATTCCATCAAAAGAATCTAATTGCGGTAAGATATAAAAGGTGTCCGTTGTTCCTATAATATTGACTTTACATTTTTCGGAAATTTTATTTACCCCATTTATAGATTTTAGATGAAAGGGGTCATTTATTTTGGTTATACCTTTCAGGAATTTATATTTCTTTATATAGTTTTTCGCTGTTCCCGTGTCTATTAAGATATTAAGAACTTGCCCGTTCGGTAAAGTTCGAGTTATGAACGGCAAGTTAGACTTTAGCCTAAAAAATTTAATTCATCTAGCAATTGATTTTCAAAGGGATATGGCTGGTGTCGTTCTTCGAATTCCGTACCTTCCCCTTCACAGAAGTAAGGTTCATTTTCCATGGCGTTGATCCGTTGGACTTTATGCAAAGGGGCCTGTATAGAAATTTTATTACTCTGAACATGAGGTCTCTTATGAAAGCTATATTCTTGTTGAGGTTTAGAAAGGTTGTAGGTTTGTTGCCGTGACCGCTGCTGGAATGAATTCGACATATTTCCTCGTTGCATTGGTTGTTGTGGGAAATCACGATTTGAACTGAACAGCAGGGTTGTTTCTGAACTGTGGATATCTCCTGAAATAAGAGCTTCCCTCATCAACCTCCATGGGGATGGAATTTTGTACTGAACCATTTTGAATTGTTTGATTCCGTTGAAGGACTGTGTTAGTAAAATTGGAAGAAAAAGTGTAGTTGGATAATCTGGTGGCAATCTTCCAGTCGCATATGTATGTGCAAATTGGTACCTTTCCCGATTGTGCTGCAACTCTTGTGCTGCGGCAAGGGCGCTGGGTAAGTCTGATGGGTTCGCTGAAAATAGAGTGTCACAAAGTGGACGTCTGAGATCAGAAATGAAGACTCTCAACGCATTTTCCCTTGCCTTCTCGTTGAATGCATTGGTGAGCCCCCTCATTGCCACTGTATGTCATAATATTTTTGTTCACTATCAGTGTAAGTTGCCTATCAACCGCGTCATAATACTCGTTTATAGACATTTTTCCCTGCCTTAACGTATTGAGTTGATTTTCTAATATGTGAAGGGATCGCTTATCTGCATATAATTGATCTAGTCTAGAAATTATTGCGGTTAAAATTAAGTGGCGTGTTAAACGCACTAAGACTTTTGTTAGCTGCAGATGTTATTTTGTTGCGTAAAATACCCATCGCGATATAATACGACTCGGATCCTTCATTATAATAACTTAACGCGAACTTCGCCGCTTCTCTCCATGCTGGATATTCTGAAATTTTACCTCTAAATTCTGGTAGAGATTTGATTAAACTCAGATCGGTATGGGTACTTTGTACACCTTCGACAATCGTTACAGGCCTGGCTACCTCTATTTTTTGAGGTAAAATGCTCTGAATTGTCTGAGTTAAATCCGCAATCTGTCTATTGAAATGTTGATGGACTACTTCTACCGCCGATTCAACTAAACTCATAACAGTACTTTGATCCATTTTTTTGTATAAGCTTACAAACGGTATGCTGACTATTAAAGAAATAATTTTACTAAATACAAGAAATTGTTAAATACATACATATATCTACACTTAAATGTCATAAATATTCGTGTTTGCGAAACCTCTGGAATTTTACGGCAACCACGGATGTTCTATTGTAGTTTTCTACTAATTAATGTTGTCCTCTTTGTTGTTGATACGATGATACGTTGATGCCCAAAATTGAGGTTTGTGTTTTTTTTCGAAATTCTCATTTTGTTTTTAGAGTTTCTTAATTTTTGCAACTTTTAAGGTTAATTATAAGTTCTTTCTGTTTATTACACGCTTTTTTCGTTTTCACTCAGTTTCAAATATTTTCGTTGCTTTTTTCAGCTTCTTATTTGATCACTAGATATTTAACTAACACTTTGCAAGATAGCTATTTTCAGATTTTTTTAACGTTTTTTATTTTGTTTTTAATGAGCAGTTCTAAATATCCACAGTCTTCTCCCAATTTTCACTTAGTTCATCCACTAGTATTAATTTTGTAAAATATTTTGGTTTTCCTCCTGTTTTTTATCAAACTTTAAGTGATTTAATTTTGTTCACGTCTACCGCAAAATTTATTTAAGCTCACACAAATTTCAAACACATTTGTTCTTCTTTTTTTTAAGGATATTATAAACGTTTTTATAAAGATTTTTTTTTGTTTAAAATCGCTAAATATTTGTGGGCACGATTTTATATCCTTTATATAAGGATTTATTTTTATGTTCGTTCCCGTAAGTTGGGCGCCAGTTAAGTAGGTTAGGTTTAACTAATGAGTTGTCTCGAAGAACTGTCCTGTTATGCTAACAGCGCAGCCTTAAATACCCTCTCGTCTAATGGTTTTCAGGTGTTGTCGATATTGTTGCGCGCAGTGATCTTATGTGCTTTATTATACCGTTGCTGGGTTACCTAACTAACCCAAGCGCATGGTGAAGTTGTTGTTAGGCAAGCGATGAACTCGTGCGCCGAGTTGGGCTTTTGGCGGGCTGCTTGGCTAGCCTATGCACACGGTAGAGCTGTTGCTGGGCGGTCTTAGACTGCATACACATGCGCGAGGTGTTGCTGTTGTTGGGTGGTGATAGAATTACGCGCTATCCTGCGTCGTTGCGATGTTGCTAGGCAAACACATAGGTAAGGTTAATTGCCTGCGCAGTGTTCTTAAGCGCCGGACTGTTCCGTTGTTGGACAGCTTAGAAAACATATGCGCGAGGTGTTGATGTTGCTAAGCGCCACTGTCGAAAGGTTGCGTGGTGATGACATACGCTAAGCTGTGTTGTTGCAATGCAGCATTCGAGCGCAATATAATAACTTATTATAAACATTTAGGAAGCGATATCGAAATGCTTCAAATCATTAGTTTAACATATTTAAAGGTTAATTAACCTTCTTTAACGTATTGAAGTTGATATAAAGCCATGGCGGCATAACGGCAGTGCATTTAGAAGAATTCCGTAATCTTATATTTAGGTATTAAAGTCGATTTTGTTGTATATACACATTTAGCAATCGATATCGAGAGTGCTTCAACTCATTAGCTTAAACATATTTAAGTTAATAAACCTTCTTTAACGATCTGAAGTTGGCATAACGTCAGTGGATTGTAGAAGAATTCCGTAATCTTATATTTAGGTATAAAGTCGATTTCTTGTATATACACATTGAGCTATCGATATCGAAATGCTTACAAATCATTTGTTTAACATTATAAGTTAAAAAAACATTTTTAGCTTACTGAAGTGTACATAACGCCTTAACGGTATAACGGCAGTGCATTTAGAAGAATTCCGTAATCTTATATTTAGGTATAAAGTCGATTTTCTTGTATATACACATTAGCAATCGATATCGAAATGCTTCAAATCATAAGTTTACATATTTAAGTTAATTAATCCTCTTTGTCTTACTGAAGTGTACAAAAGCTTTAACGGCATAACGGCAGTGCATTTGGAAAGAGTTCCGAAATCTTATATTTAGGTATAAAGTCGATTTTGTTGTATATACGCATTTAGCAATCGATATCGAAATGCTTCAAATCATAAGTTTAACATATTTAAGTTAATTAATCCTCTTTGTCTTACTGAAGTCTACAAAAGCTTTAACGGCATAACGGCAGTGCATTTGGAAGAGTTCCGTATCTCATATTTAGGTATGAAGTCGATTTTCTTGTATTTAGCAATCGATATCGAAAAGCTTCAATAACTGGTTTAGCATATTTAGGTAATTAACCTTCTTTATCTTACCGAAGTTTACATAAAGCCACAACGGCATAACGGCGGTATATTGGGTGAATTCCGTAAACTTTTATTTAGGTATAAAATTGATTTTGTTGTGTATACACATTTAGCAATCGATATCGAAATGCTTCAAATCATTTAGTTTAGCATAATTAAGTAAATTAACCTTCTTAGCCGTACTGAAATTTACTATAAAGGCCATAACGGGCATAACGGGAGTGTATTTCGATGAATTCCGTAATTTTATATTTAGTTATATAGTCGACTTTCTTGTATATACTCACTTAGCAATCGATATCGAAATGCTTCAATCTCATTAGTTTAATATATTTATGTGAATAAAGCTTCTTTAACGTAATGCAAGGTGTATATAAAGCCATAACGGCATAACGGGAGAGTATTTCGATGATTCCGTAATCTTATATTTAGGTATAAAGTCGACTTTCTTGTATATACACATTAGCAATCTATATCGAAATGCTTCAAATCATTAGTTTAATATATTTAAGTTAATAAAGCTTCTTTAACGCACTGAAGTTAACATAAAGCCATGGCGGCATAACGGCAGTGCATGTAGAAGAATTCCGTAATCTTATATTTAGGTATAAAGTCGATTTTCTTGTATATATACACATAGCAATCGATATCGAAATGCTTCAAATCATTAGTTTAAAATATTTAAGTTCATAAACCTTCTTTAACGAACTGAAGGTGGCATAAAGCAATGGCGGCATAACGGCAGTGCATTTAGAAGAATTCCGTAATCTTATATTTAGGTATAAAGTCGATTTTGTTGTATATACGCATTTAGCAATCGATATCGAAATGCTTCAAATAACTGGTTTAACATATTTAAGTTAATAAACTTTCTTTAACGAACTGAAGTTAACGTAAAGCCATAACGGCAGTGCATTTAGAAGAATTCCGTCATCTTATATTTAGGTATAAAGTCGATTTTCTTGTATATACACATTAAGCAATCGGTATCGAAATGTTTCAAATCATTAGTTTAACATATTTAAGTTAATAAGCCTTCTTTAACGAACGAAATGTTGGCATAAAGCCATGGCGGCATAACGGCAGTGCCTGTAGAAGAATTCCGTTATCTTATATTTAGGTATAAATTTGATTTTCTTGTATGTACACATTTAGCAAGCGATATCGAAAAGCTTCCAATCATTAGTTTAACATATTTAAGTTAATTAACCTTCTTTAACGTATTGAAGTTGATCTAAAGCCATGGCGGCATAACGGCAGTGCATTTAGAAGAAATCCGTAATCTTATATTTAGGTATAAAGTCGATTTTGTTGTATATACACATTTAGCAATCGATATCGAGATGCTTCAAATCATAAGTTTAACATATTTAAGTTAATAAACCTTCTATAACGAACTGAAGTTGGCATAAAGCCATGGCGGCATAACGGCAGTGCATGTAGAAGAATTCCGTAATGTTATATTTAGGTATAAAGTCGATATTGTTGTATTTACACATTTAGCAATCGATATCGAGATGCTTCAACTCATTAGCTTAACATATTTAAGTTAATAAACCTGATTTTCTTGTATATACAAGCGATATCGAAATGCTTCAAATCTTTTTTAACATATTTAAGTTAATTAACCTTCTTTAACGTATTGAAGTTGATCTAAAGCCATGGCGGCATAACGGCAGTGCATTTAGAAGAAATCCGTAATCTTATATTTAGGTATAAAGTCGATTTTGTTGTATATACACATTTAGCAATCGATATCGAGATGCTTCAACTCATTAGCTTAACATATTTAAGTTAATAAACCTTCTTTAACGATCTGAAGTTGGCATATAGCCACGGCGGCATTACGGCAGTGCATGTAGAAGAATTCCGTAATCTTTTATTTAGGTATAAAGTCGATTTTCTTTTATATACACATTTAGATATCGATATCGAAATGCTTCAAATCATTAGTTTAACATATTAAGTTAATAAACATTTTTTAGCTTACTGAAGTCTACATAAAGCCTTAACGGTATAACGGCAGTGCATTTAGAATAATCCCGTTATCTTATATTTAGGTATAAATTCGATTTTCTTGTATATACACATTTAGCAAGCGATATCGAAATGCTTCAAATCATTAGTTTAACATATTTCAGTTAATAAACCTTCTTTAACGTATTGAAGGTGATATAAAGCCATGGCTGCATAACGACAGTGCATGCAGAAGAATTCCGTAATCTTAGATTTAAGTATATAGGTGATTTTCTTGTATTTACACATTTAGCAATCGATATCGAAATGCTTCAAATCATTAGTTTAACATATTTAAGTTAATTAATCCTCTCTATCTTACTGAAGTCTGCATAAAGCCTTAACGGCATAACGGCAGTGCATTTAAAAGAATTCCGTTATCTTATATTTAGGTATAAAGTCGATTTTGTTGTATATACACATTTAGCATGCGATATCGAAATGCTTCAAATTATTAGTTTAACATATTTAAGTTAATTAACCTTCTTTAACGTATTGAAGTTGATCTAAAGCCATGGCGGCATAACGGCAGTGCATTTAGAAGAATTCCGTTATCTTATATTTAGGTATAAAGTCGATTTTCTTGTAAATACACATTTAGCAAGCGATATCGAAATGCTTCAAATCATTAGTTTAACATATTTAAGTTAATTAATCTTCTTTAACGTATTGAAGTTGATCTAAAGCCATGGCGGCATAACGGCAGTGCATTTAGAAGAACTCCGTAATCTTATATTTAGGTATAAAGTCGATTTTCTTGTATCTACACATTTAGCAATCGATATCGAAATGCTTCGAACCATTAGTTTAACATATTTAAAATAATTAACCTTCTTTAGCGTAATGAAGGTGATATAAAGCCATGGCGGCATAACGACAGTACCTGTGGAAAAATTCCGCAATCTTATATTTAGGTATAAAGTCGATTTTCTTGTATATATACATTTCGCAATCGATATCGAAATGCTTCAGATAACTGGATTAACATATTTTAGCTAATAAACCCCCTTTTAAACGAACTGAAGTTGACATAAAGCCATAACGGCACTGCATTTGGAAGAATTCCGTAGTCCTATATTAAGGCATAAAATCGATTTTTCTGTATATACACTTTTTGCAGTCGATATCGAAATGCTTCAAATAACTGGTTTAGAATATTTAAGTTAATTAACCTTCTTTATCTTTCTGAAGTTTACATAAAGCCATAACGGCAGTATATTTATATGAATTCCGTTATCTTATATTTAGGTATAAAGTCGATTTTTTTGTACATACACATTTAGCAATCGATATCGAAATGCTTCAAATCATTAGTTTAACATATTTAAGTTAATTAACGCTCTTTATCTTACTGAAGTCTACAAAGGCCTTAACGGCATAACGGCAGTGCATTTAGAAGAACTACGTAATCTTATATTTAGGTATGAATTCGATTTTATTGTATATACTCATTTAGCAATCGATATCGAAATGCTTCAAATCATTAGTGTAACATATTTAAGTTAATAAACCTTCTTTAACGTATTGAAGGTGATACAAAGCCATGGCGGCATAACGACAGTACATTTGGAAGAATTACGTACTCTTATATTTAAGTATAATGTCGATTTTCATGTATATACACATTAAGCAATCGATATCGAAATGCTTCAAATCATTAGTTTAACATATTTAAGTAAATTAATCCTCTTTTTCTTACTGAAGTCTACAAAAGCCTTAACGGCATAACGGCAGTGCTTTTGGGAAGAGTTCCGTAATCTTATATTTAGGTATTAAGTCGATTTGGTTGTATATACGCATTTAGCAATCGACATCGAAATGCTTCAATCATGAGTTTAACATATTTAAGATAATTAACCCTCTTTATTCTACTGAAGTCTACAAAAGCCTTAACGGCATAACGGCAGTGCATTTAGAAGCATTCCGTAATCCTCTATTTAGGTATAAAGTCGATTTTTTTGTATATACTCATTTAGCAATCCATATC
>JAPZAG010002808.1:0-14153 GCA_027475135.1 Bactrocera correcta | reverse complement strand
AGACTTATATTGTTTATTTATTGGTTCTGGATCGAAATGAGGATTTTTGCCAGAACAGAATTAAGGAAAAGTATTTGACTTGTTTTAAGCTCCGACAGCGGCAACAACCTCCAACTGTTTAGTACACTATTAATCATTGTTTAAAAAATTTCGAAAGTTTTCTTGAAACTACATATGTATATACAAAACAAGAACGAAAGCAGTTTAGAAGTAATAAAAAAAAAAGCAATAAAGTCAACAAGTGCAACTATTAACTTCTGAAAGTGAGTAGTGATTACTCAATGAAGGTTGTGGATTGATGAGTTATGTAACATAGGCTTGATTAAAACTGACCATTTTTGATGAGGAACCAGCTTGTTGTTAAAATTGTTGATAAAGAGCCTTAAAACCTCCGAATGAATAATCGTTGTCATGCGGCCTCCTCTACTTATTAAACGAAAAGACTGCTACACCAATGGTATTACAAGTACTCAAGAGATAAAATGGAAGATTGAACCGACATTAACAAACTATTCGGAAACAAGAGAAACATGGCAAACAGCGTTCGAAAACTTCGTTTTTTAAAAAATCAATTTCCTATTTGGCATATGTGTCGATAGCACATATTCGGCAAATTATAGTTTCGCAGATTACTAGCGAATATTAATTTTAGACTACTAGAAGCATTTTTTAATTTAATGTAATCGGTTCCCAAGACTTTAAGGCCATTTTTCTCGAAATGTCACTATGAAATGAAAATTTACACACACCAAAAAAACAAAAACTTTTTTGTGAAGTCGATATTTTCTCAAAAGTTAAAATGTTGACTAATCCATCGATCACTATCTGTAATCACTTATAGCAATAATAAAGATTTTAAGTCTTATTTTTTAAGCTCAAATACTTAGGATATCCAAGAGAGGGTTTGTAGCGATAACATGCTTTGAAGTCCGCCATTTCCGTCGAAAGGCAGTAGATAGACCGTAATGTGTTTGGTAAATATGTTTTCCGAGCCTGGAAGTATCGCAAAAAGGCAGCACCATCCAGATCCGTATGTTCGTATTCAAGAAACTATCGCCGCTGTTGCATAGGCAATTTAGGCAAATCCAAGAGTTTCGACTTGCAACTTATCGACGCAACTTAGAGTTAGCAGACGGTCATTACAACGGATAATTCATGATGACTTAAACCTGTTTCCATACAAAGTTCACATAACAAACCTGCTCAACCCTCTATATTTGCCTATTCGCTTGAAATTTTGTCAAAAAATGATTGAAATGGCCGAAAAATAACTTACATAAATTGCCTGTTACATATGTCTGATGAGGCCCATTTTTATCTAAATGGAAATGTAAAAAAATAAAATTGTAGTATATAGAGTGAATGAAAACTAGAAATATACAAAAAAAATAAACAAAGGTCGAGTCAGTGTATTGTGCACAGTTTCATCAAGCTTGTCGGCCCATACTTCTATGAAGAAAATGGTGTAACTGTAACTGCCAATAGGCACCCTAAACGAGCTTTTTACCAAGAACTGCACCGAAAATGTATCTGTTGCAAAAGCGTTTAGTTCCAGCTTATGTCAAAAAACAAGCTAGAAGCATGAATTTCAGGTAATTTTTAAAGTGTCGTAAAAAGCAGACAATTAATATTTTTACCATCCATTTTTTTATTAGTTATTTGCCAATTTTAGAAGAGTAGAGAAAAAGAATTAAAAACTAAAACAAAGTAAAAAATTTCAAAAATTATGAGCTGACGAAGAGGGGAGTCTCTAAAAATGTCCTCATGACCATACCCATGATTTCAATCCTACTAGTTGTCTGAAACCAAAAAACAAAAAAAAAGATTATTGATCTAGAATAATGTCGCAGGGCCAGAACTACGGAAAAGTGAGAAAAATTTTTTTCACAAAATGGCGACTGCCTAAAAAAAGTTTTTTGGGATCACGTTTTCTGACTATAAGAATTTGGGGATAAGGCTAGTTCCAACCATAGACAAGCTTATAAAGAAGACTCTATAAAAATTTAAGTAAATTTGTCTAGTAGAACCTGAGAAATCGTGGGTATCTGTGCCTGTATTATATTAGTAATATTTTGTTAAACTAAAGACATCTTCTTTCAGAGTTCCTCCTGGAAACCAGAACAAGGGAATTAAAAATCAGAAATACTAAAACAACGGGGTTTTCGATATAAGTTTTTTTTAATAAAACAACGGTTTGGTATATCGATGAAGTTCTTTATTCCTGTCAAAGTACATGGGAAATAGGTATAATAGTACAGGAAATAGACACATGGCGGCCAATTGACTGGACCATTTCTTGGAATGACCAAACTTGGTTTTCAATAAATCGATTGTGATATTCGCTATGTGGCTTGTGGCGCCATCCTATTTGAATCACATATTGTCCAAGTCCATATAATCTAATTCGGACTAGAAATATTCTGTTATCATTGACCGGTAGCGATACCCATTCACAGTAACGTGTCGGTCTTAATCAATACGCCGCCGGCCTAAACCGTAATTTTTTCGGGATGCAATGGTGACTAATGGAGTACGTGAGGATTGCTGCCGGATCAATAACGCATATATTGCTTACTGACGAAGCCATTCAGCCAGAAATCAGCCTCGATGCTGAAAATGATTTTTATATGAAAGTCCCAATTCACGAAAATATCACGATTCTGGTGGTCCAGCGGCTTCAGTTCTTGCGTCAATTTGATCTTCTAAAGATGTAGGCCAAGATCTGTTTGAAAAGTTTGCCACAAGGACGTCACAGAGATACCCAACGCTTGAGAACCACGTATGGACCACGGACTGATTTGGGTCATCCTCAATTGCCCGTCAGCAATATTCTCTACATTACGGGCACTGCTTTATCTCACTGACACGGGAACATTTTGTACTGTACCTGTTCACTCGTTGTTAGATCGCACATCTCTCCATGATGAAAAGGAAATTATGATGAAAATATGGCGTCGTTTGCTGTTCCTACCGCTTTACTTTTGTAGCGTCCCTATTGAAGACCCCGTTATTTCAAAAGTAATTGTTTTAATATTCATTAAATAGAAAATGTCTTCCAATAAATATGAACGAATTCGTTTTTTCCAACTTTCAAGTGGATCCCGTATTCATATCAATAAGAACAGGTATAAGTTGATGTTTTAGGTTATGTCTTAAGCTCATTTTTTGTAGATCGTTTTGGAAAGGTGAATCCTTGATAAGCCAAAATACGGTGTTTTACTGACAAAGCAGATCTTATGGCTATGCTGCAGAAAATGGTGTAAAACCGGTAAAGTATAGTTTAAATAAAACGCAGTCACCATATTTGCAAGTGCCACTGAAACACTAAAGTCTAAATTTCAAACTAATATAATAAAACACACGACCACCTCATGATTTGAAATAAAAGTCTTCAACCTTTAAGAAACACTATAAATCAAAAACTCCTCCAACATTTGCCGCCGTAAACACACACGAAACATCAAAAACTTCTATCATAATATGGCCTTAACTTGAACTTTTATTCTCAAGGACAGTGGGACTCATTAAAAATATTTACGTATCTTTTAATACACAAAACGGATGAAGTAAGGAAGAAAAATAACATTATTTCGAACTTAATTACGCTTAAGTCAAAAACATAATTACTCAGCTCCGCGGTGAAGCAAAAATCCCCAACGAGAAAGTTTAACTTTTCACTTCCTTTTCATTTTAGAGCCAACCAGACATGTTTGAGTGCGTGCGTGCGAATGAGAGACTACGAACATACGAGTACATAAATGCAATGCATTTTTATCTGTTATATTCATACACACATACATACATATTTGTCGACATATGTACATGTCTTAATTTTGCTGCTTCCATGAGCTCGTGAGTTCTCAGTCCAAAAACCGAAACGTCAAATGCAAACTGACGGCACTGACTTTGACTCTGGGGCGCACAAAAGTTTGCTTCTACAACGCTGTGGCACATCACTCATACGCTTAGGTGTCTATGCATGTATTTGAAGGTATTTAAATTTTTGTAGTATGAGCGCTCGCAAAGAGTTCAGATTTGCGAAAGTGAAAAATTGAAGTGCAAAAAAACTTCAGGTAAAATGTAGCCTCGGTTAATTTTGGTTCTTACACTTTATATATAAATAACTTGCATTACATATACATATGCATGTAGGTAACTGTATATGCATGCCCTTTCTTCTCTTCACTTGTCACATTTTACATAATTGTCTAACTAAGCAGGACTTTCTTAAGTTATTACCTGTTTCTAAATTACTCAAACAAAGCTCATAGTATGGCAGCTCACTCGTGCTCATTCAAACTGGCAGTCTTTCTTTGGCGTTCGTGAAGTGCGTGCCACATACGAAAATAAACTTTGATTCTGCTCTTCTCAGAGGCAAAAAGGAAAAAAGACTCATGCAAATGAGCAATGAATATCTGAGCTTGACTTATTTGTTTAAGTGTGAGTATTTATAGATATGAATAACTGAAAATTCTTCTACTATTAAAGTCTTTCTGCTATTAGCACCCAATATGAGGAAGTTACTTGTCATTGAGAACTTTTTTTTTTATTATTAACCAATTTTACAACTCTAAATACTCTCCTCTTATTATAAAAAAATGAAGTCAAGAAAAAAGCCCCAGCCAGTGGGGGGAAAAATCTACCATTGTTCTAATTTTTTTTTTACTTTGAAGAGTCATAATCATATTGAAGTTCAAAACTATTCTAATGAGTTTTTCATTAGGGACGCTGCAAAATTGGACCAATAGAGACAGCAAACAACGCCATATTTTTTCCGCTCTTCTGATATTTCTTTCAGTAAGGTTTGCCATTTCATCATGGAAAGAGACACGATCCAATAACGAGTCGAAGCTATTAAAATTTACTACTTTTTGGCGATAACCTCTTCACTCTTGCCCAAATTTTTTTGCAGTGAGCATTTTCTTGAGGTAAAGTACCAAAAAAAAAGAAATCACTAGAAACCATATTCGAAGAATACCAAGAATGGGCAGCAAATCCCGGCTCAAAATATGCAGCTTTGTTAGCATTATCGTTAATTTTTTCTACGATTAATGTTATTGCGTGTTATTGCCAGACTCGTAAAAAAAGCGCTGAGTCATTCGAAAAAGCAGTTGGCATCCTTGCCAACTCAGCTGAGGGCTCCTGCATCATCCAACACATCATTGCTGCTGACGTGACGTGGTATTATAAATATGACGTCGAAACTGGCCTACTTCTATCCTCTTACGTTTCGCTTTTTTTCACCATTCAAAAACGTTATTCAATTCCCGGAAAGTATTCACCTTTAATAGATCTAAATTATCTCAACCAAGAGACCAAGGCGAGGGTCGACAAACGCCCTTATGGGACAAGGCGTTGCCGGCAAGCGGTAAGAGAGGACTTCCTCACATTAACTAAGTGAAGACAGGAGAGGAACGCAATTTGAGACCTGCCAGGATGGGCGTAATCGGACCACTGCCTCTGCCACACATCGCAATTAACTGAAAACTTATAAAGTGCCATAACTAAGCACTAAAATAAGATATAACGAGGATCACAGTAGCAATGAGCACTAGTGGAAAACAAGTTCAAAGCTTTGCTGAATACAAATCTTATGAAAACTTCTACCGACAGTGTGAAAATGGACGAAATCTGAGGATGACTCCGCTTACTCCCCAAATAACGGTACTGATGAAAACTACTAAAAACGCGATAAATCAATAACTGAATTTGCGAAAGACATTAAATTTCACCAATGAGATAGTATGAGAGCGCCTTATGAGAGTCGGTGTAAAAATTGGGCGATGGGCGTGGTACCGCCCACTTTTTGGTGAATACCATATCTCGAGATCCAATCGACCGATTTCGACAAATTTTGGTACACAATTTTAGTAGTCTTCTTATATTTCTACATATATCACAGTATGGACGAAATCGGTCAACGGTCAACCACGCCTACTTACATCATAATTTTAAATTCCACTTCATTCGTTCACTTTCCGGTATACAAATCAAGAAGTAATTAATAGAAGAGGATAAGTCTTTGCACGAATAATGTCTTTGGTGTGTGCCACCTTATTTAAATCCAACAAAAGCTGTTCAAGACCATAGGTACCGAATATTTAGACCACGGTACCTATAGTTGACTTTCCATCGAAAATGTCGGTCAATATGTGGGATATATAATTCATATTAAGGTATTATTCTTCTCTGATATTAGTATATCTGTTTGGCAAAAAGTTATTGAATCGGACCGATACTTCTCTTAGTCCGAGGGATGCAAACGATGCATCGATGTTTCTGAAACACGTTGAGAATGTATATGAAAAGATATTACTCGATCTAGTTGATAATGCAGAATGCTCCTCCAAAATACGCCGCACTCGGAACCAAAACAGCGAAAAATTTCTGAAATAATCAACATATCAATAACCGCTGGGACGACAGCGTCAAGTGAGTTATCGGACAATAGTAATAAGAAGACTGCATGTATTGAATCGTCTCCTAGTACATATACTCCGTCAGTACTGCAAAATAAATCGGATCAGTTGCCAGCGCTAATCCAAGTTAATGTGAACGACTTTTTTGAGCAGGCCAAAATTAATTCTTACCAAGATGGCCCTAAATCAAGGAAAATTACTGAAGCAATTACGAAATATATTATAATGGACAACAAGCCATTTTCCACAGTAGAAGGAAAAGGTTTTCTGCAGATGACGAAAGAACTGGTCCCGTTTTTTAAAGTTCCAAGTAGAGAAACAATAAAATTACGAGTGGATGAAAAATACGAAGCGCTGTCTTCAGTTTTCAAAGAGTATATTCGTAAGTGCGACAGCTATTGCCTAATATATGACTTAAGGACGGAGACAATGAAAAGTCAGTCATTCCTTGGGGTAAAAATTAATTTTTTGAACAATTTACGTTTGTTGAGTGGGACGTTAGGAGTAATCGAACTGCACGAAAGTCATACAGCAGCTTATTTAGAAGAAACTATGTTTAAATTTTTCAACGAGTGGAACGTTTCCATAAATAAAGTTTCTGCTTGTGTAACTGATAATGATTCAACCATGCTGAAATTAAATAGAAAGAATTTGGCGAAAAAAATAATACCCAGCTTCGCACACACGCTTAATTTGGTTGTAAGGCAATCAATAGATAAGCTCACGGAAGTATCAGCTTTGATAACTAAGGTGCGCGACATTGTTGAGTTCATTAAAAGAAGTGTTAATGCCATTGATAAATTGCGGAAGAAACAAATAGACACCGGGGTTTCTACAAGTAATACCAAGAAAATGATTCTTGACGTAAGAACGAGATGGAATTCATGTTTTTATATGTTAGAGAGATTTGTCCAGTTTTTTAAGTGAAGTACTGCTCACTCGCCCAGAAGCACCCTCTGTGGTTAATGCCTCCGAGCTGAACAATATTAAAGAGGTGATTGAATTATTAAAGCGTTTTGAAATTGTGACCAGGGAGATTTCGGCTGATACCTGCGTTGCCAATAGCAAAGTGACACCTTTAGTAAGCTGTTTAACTGAAGCTCTGACAAAAATTTCAGCTGAAGACGCTGTTGTAGAGGAGCTAAAAAGTGAACTACAAAAGGAGATGTGGATTTGACAAACTTGAATGTAATTCAGTTCTGGCGTTGGCTACTGTATTGGATCCGAAATTCAAATTTCTGCGTTTTAAAGATCCACTTGCTAAAAACAAAACAGTTTTGAATTTAAATAATTTTATAAAGGATGCAAATAATGGCGTTAGTTCGTCAGAATCTTCGGATGAGTGTGCAACGCAAAACCCGTTTGATATTTGGAGCCATTATAAACAGTTGTCCCATTAAAATATGAACTGTAAGTTTTCCAATTTATCTGCTATTACAACAACGGAAGTTGAAGTGCAAATGTATATTGGATCAGATGTTGCTTCTATCAATCAGGATCCAACAGAAATGTGGGATGATATGAAAAATGTATTTCCTGAATTGTATAAACAAGCATGCAAATATTTATCTATTGTGACCACTTCAGTCCCTAGTGAACGACCGTTCAATAAAGCTGGAGCAACGATCACACAGCAAAGAAGTCGCTTGACAGGGAAAAGACTTTCCAAATTGTTATTTCTAAATTCTGTTTTAAATAAATAATTTGTTGTTTGTTCAAAAACTATTTATATTTTTCATTTATTGAGAAAATGTTTTAATAGGTAGCTAAAATATATATCAATTAAAGGCATACTACTGTATTTCAGCTTTTATGCTCACTAATAAAATACGTTAAAAAAGTTCAAAAATCTATCGATGTTTCAATAGCCGATGTTTTTGATTTCGATGTTGTTTGAAGAAACATCGATACATCGAACCATTGACGTTTCATTTCACGATGTTTGCATCCCTACTTAGTCCCCATATACCTAATATAAACTTTTTTTACAAACCTTATACCGAATATGACGGTCAGTGTATGAGTTATACATATATAGTATACTTATGTATCCATCGTGAACCGGAAATTTATGGAGTAACTTTAGGTATTTAATTATGTCAATATTTTCATCATAAGATTTAAAGTAATTGCATCGATATCTCTACTTTTTACTAACACTTATACACTTTCATTAGTTCAAACTTCCACACAATTGCTATGAGCTTTCTGCAAGTATGACACTGTATTGCCTCAAATGAATGTTCCGTTTGCGTGATGTATTTTTCTCTGGGCTAAAGTTGTCATAAACATTTCTCTTTCTTGAACGTGCCCGATTTGCTTCTTTCGTCATACTTAAAATTCGATTTTGATTCTTTGAAAGGATGTCAAACATTATATACGGCCAAGTGAATCTTGAGGGCATGGAGTAATATAGAAAAAATATATATTCATTAATCATTTAAATCATAGAAATAGTCAGGAAATGCGCCCAACTAATGACTCCTCCCAGCATTTTAGCAAGGATAAATGACTCCATATATAACAGTACTAATTTAATAAATAAGAATTGCAAAGTATTCATTCAAAGCGAATAGAAATTTACGCAGCTCATTTGAAAAGCCACAAAATTGACTTGAATTAATTTCAACTAGCGTTCGCTAGTAAAAGTGAAAGTCTTGTAGTGTTTTCGAAATGTCGTGGCTTCTTACAGCTTTTGGCTAATGGAAGTTCGTAGTACGCATTTAATAGTTTTGCTGGTGACATTTTGATAAATGAGTAGCGCAGCGAAGACTGGCGAATTAACACACACACACGCACACACACACATAAGTGAATATGCTTAGTATAAACATTGGTTTGTACTCCGAAATGGGTTGGCAAAATATTGCCTCACAGCCAAGCTCATTTATAGCGAAAAACCAATGCAGAGGCTAACATGACTTCGAATGCCGCGCAGCTTACTGAGTAATGTCCATAAGCAACGACTTTCACGGCTTTCGATGAACATATGTGTTGTGAGTGTGTGTGTGTGAATGCTGGGGTTGTATGTGAAATTTCAAGTAAGCGCCTGAAAGCATGCTACGCTGATTGCGACAGCAGCATATCGAGCTGTCTTAGCGCGCGATTCAGCAGCCTGATACACTGAGTACAAACTGGCAAGCACAAATACAAACGCACACGCATATCCATACATACATATACACACTCACACTGCATACAGCTTGCTTACATCTCCATTCCACTCTCGCATTCGCAAACACTTTTAACATTTATTTGACAGCATGCTGTGTTGTTGTTATTGCAATGTACTGCCAACAGTTAAATAACAATAATAAAGCTACAAAATAAACTCGAGCTGAGCTGCTGCTCGGCTGGCAATGCGTTCGGCAACTCACTTCAGCGCTGAAGTGCAATTTTTAACGGGCCATGAACAGACACACACACACACATGTAAGTATGAAGCAAAACATATGGATGCACACATACACAAGCATGTTTGTTTGTGTGTATGTGCACTTTCGGCACTTTGTGATTTGTCTTGCCGAAAATGAAATTAAATTGAAACAAATTTGACAGGCAGCGCGAAGGCATTATTAATAACGCGCTCCACATTCGGCTTTTCGGCAATGTTTATGTGTGTGTGTGTGTGGTAGCGCATAGCACAGCTGCAGCGTTATTTTGAAGGATTTGAAGCATTTGTTGTTCGGAATTTATGCATTCACTAACACATGTGTACTGGGTTTTGTTGCGAGTGTGTGTTTGTATTTGCGTGTACTTATAGCAAGGCATATACTTATGAGATGTTACAATGTAGCCACATAGTTACCAACAAATCTCAGCACTTCAGCTAAGCTCTGTATTGTTCACTTATATTTACTTTAATCCCAAGCATTTGCTATCAGATTTCGCTAGCAACAGAGCAAAATTAGTATCATGCTTTCAATTATCTTCAAACTACATAAGGCATATTCGTTTATGTATTCGCTTTTTGTTTACAATTGTATCAGAATAATTTATATATACTGAGATTGCACACCAAAATTTAAATCGTCTTATGTAACGCCATGAATAATGATATTTTACTAAAATTTATCTATCATTTATAATGTGAGAATAATATGTGTAGCCATCTGAATGCCAAAAGGGGATGCCTGAGGCCTCATAAAATATATATTTAAGGGCTTGCATGGGTATCCTGGGGTAAAAAACAGCCTTGTTTCATAAATTTTTTCTCATATAAAAAACAAGAAAAAACACAGGTGCATTTCTGTTAGTAATTATGTGTTCATTTTTTAAGCTATATATAGTAATCCGTTCTGAACAATTTTTTTGAAGATCATATTGTTGGCTTGAAAAATAATCCATACCAATTGTCGTGCGTATATATATTCTCAAATGTCAAAGTTTTCCATACGAGAACTTGACTCCGATAGTTCAGTTTGTATAGCAGCTATATGCTATAGTTAACCGATCCGAACAATTTCTTCGGAGATTACTTTGTTGTCTTAGAAAATAATCTCTACCAAATTTCGTGAATATATCTGGTCAAACGTGAATGTTTTCCATACAAGCATTTGATTCCGATCGTTCAGTTTGTATGGCAGCTATATGTTATAGTGGTCCGATATCGGCCATTCCGACAAATGAGCAGCTTCTTGAAGAGAAAATGACGTTTGCAAAATTTCAAAACGATATCTTAAAAACTGAGGGACTAGTTCGTATATACACAGACAGACGGACAGACGGACATGGCTAAATCGACTCAGCTCGACATACTGATCATTTATATATATACTTTATAGGGTCTCCGACGCTTCCTTCTGGGTATTACAAACTTCGTGAAAAACTTAATATACCCTGTAAAGGGTATAATTAAATATTTTATTAGAACTTTTAATTGTTACAGACATAAACTATTAACAAAGAATTTCGGAAATAATTGGAAAACAAAAATATTCTAAAGTCGGCTATTGCAACCTGGGAAGGCAAGATAACTTCTCAAAGGATCATCTAAAGTGAAAAAATTTTTTATTTATTATTATTTCAAATCTTTTTTTTCGTCTTGGCAACCCTGGAGCGAAGTCAAGAGAATTGAAGTGCGATATAATAATATTCAATAAATTCAAAATTTTAAAGATTGAATACAATTAAATTAAAAAACTTGTTTCTACACGAAAGTGCAAGTTGAAGTGCGGTGAGATGATCGAGTGGATGGGCTGTTGCTCCTGCTAAAAGTTTCTCAGTGGATGCAAGGCAACCTATTACGGTTTTTTTTTTTCTTATTAGACTTTGACCAGCAAAAGGGAATCCAAAAAGTCACTACCTAGTATAAGCAGAGAACGTAATACCCGAGACACACATATAGTAACAATACCATATGTGGTACAAATACCTTATGTGTGTAACCAAATACTAGCAAAAAACCATATGAGCAATGCAGTATTTTGCTGGTAACAAACTATGATGTTTCATTGTGGTATTTGTATAAACACAGCTAAAAACAGGTATCAAACTTTGCTAAAAGCTTTTACACAAAAGCTTATCGAAATATTCTGTCAAAATGACTTAAAAAATTAATTAATGAAATGGAAAACAAACCCTTTTCCACAATTTTTGTTCCGGAAAAGTAGCAAATGCCTCATTTTATGTGAGGATTTTAAAGGAACTGTAACCAAATTGCTTATTTTCTATGAAAATAGATTAACTTTGGAGCATTTCAAATAATTGAACTTATTTTCTTCATAATGCAAAACAACATTTTTATTGTTTACAATTTTTTTGAAATATTTAATGCCTATGAAACAAAGCTTGTACTTGAGTTTACTACATTACCATGTGTGTCACCAACGTAGTAAACAGAATACCATGATACCTTTACTATGGTTTTGTTACTACATGTCTGTCTCGGGTATAAAGGAATAATAAAATAATTAATATAGGTTCTCTGGTATAAACTTTATTTATCTAATACAAGAACCAATTATATTTGCGTTATTTATGGTTAAGCTTTTAGGCTGTATTAGATCAGCCTAGAAGTATATACCGAAAACGGTAAATGTTTTATCTAATAGTTGCCACATAGTTATTTTTACTAAATATTGGCTCATTATGAAAAATGTCCGAACGCCTCCACCTGGTGGTGGCAAGACATCTGAAAACCCAGAAACTACGGCAAATAAGCTAAATCATTATGAAATATTATAAACCAACAATCCAGGCAGTTGGAAACAATAAAGCAATTATGTGCGGAAGAGATAGCTCTTCTCAAAGCCGAAAATCAGAACCGAAAAACAAATAATTTAAGTCCTACAAATAACGAAATAAATGCTGAATTGTATGCAACAGATGAGGAAGAGCCTGCCTGCAAAACAGATTGGATTTTGAAAAAAAGGCAAGTAAAAAAATAAAACAAGCTTGTGGTTCCAGCTACATCAAATACCATAAAAGAAGTCGGAAGAAATCAACCAGAAAACCTCACGACCTCCTCAAATAATGATATCGGATGACTGTGAATACCAAAAAATATATAAAATTACGAATGATGAGGCAAAAAACGCATTTAGTATTAAGCTTCTAAAAAATAATACATATAGAATAAATACTTCAGACTCTGATGATTATAGAAAGTTAACCAAAACTCTGTCTGCACAGAATTTAAGGTGGTTTTTTTTATGAAAATAATCAATCTCAACCAATTAAGATAATGGTTAAAAATTTACATCACTCAAACGAGCCAGAGGCTATAATATCAGACCTTCGTAAGAGGGGATTCAAAGCTATAAACGCAGCCAACAAATTGAAGTGGAAAACGAAAGAGCCGTTAGATATATTTCTTCTTACTTTCGATGCAACAGAAAATATAAATTACATATATGCAATAAAAACCAATATTGCCTTCAGTTGTTGTCATTGAGGCCGTAAAGCAGTCAAAGCTCAGACATATGGGCATACTCACAACTACTGTGGTAAGCAAGCAAGATGTGTGAAGTGTGCGGGAAAGCATAAGACCATAGAGTGTCAAAAACCGAATCACAATCAACCAAAAAGTTGTAACTGTGGTGAGGCTCATCGTGCTAACCACAGAGTATGCGTAGTTGCGAAAGAATTGCAAAAGATTCGTGACCAAGAACTGGTACAAAGAAAAAGGACCCAAGTCCTAAAAGCTCGGTTTTAAAAGATACCAAAAGCCCCCCAAAAAACACAATACGCCAAGCAATGGCTGAAAATAAAGTTTCAACAGCAAATGAGCTAACTTATTCGCAAGTTGTAAGAGAGAAGACTTGTTCAAATGATGCCAGCATTCTTCAACAAATCTTAGAAAAGCTTACAAAATAAAATGAGTTTACCACAGCACTGGGGAAAAGGCTTCAAAAGCTCGAAAAAGCAGCACAAAAAAATAAAAAAATACGACAAAATTCTTAAAAATTATGCTATGGAACTCAAACGGCCTTACCAAACACCAAAATGAGCTAGAAACAATACTCGCTACTGAAAAAATTGACGTATCTTAATAGCTGAGACCCATTTTAGCAAGCAAACTTACACTAAATTTAGAAACTTCGAAATTTGCACGCGGGGGAGCTGCTATTATAATAAGAAGCAACATAAAACACCACGAAGAAAACAGAATATATCTACAGATGAATTTCGAGCAATAACGGTCAAGATAGATAGTAACAACAACTAGTCCCTTACAGCAGTTTACAGTCCCCCAAGACATCAAATAAAATGTCAAAGCTATCTAGAACTGAT
>JAPZAG010002807.1:0-14158 GCA_027475135.1 Bactrocera correcta | reverse complement strand
ATTACGGAATTCTTCCAAATGCACTGCCGTTATGCCGTTTAAGCTTTTGTAGACTTTAATAAGATAAAGAAGATTAATTAACTTAAATATGTTAAACTAATGATTTGAAGCATTTCGATATCGATTGATAAATAGGTAAATACAAGAAAATCGACTTTATACTTAATTTAAGCTTACGGAATTCTTCTAAATGCACTGCCGTTATGCCGTTATGGCTTTATGTTAACTTCAGTTCGTTAAAGAAGGTTTATTTACTTAAATATGTTAAACTAATGATTTGAGGATTTTCGAAATCGATTGCTTAATGCATATATACAAGAAAATCTTCTTTATACCTAAATATAAGATTACGGAATTCTTCTAAATGCACTGCCGTTATGCCGCCATGGCTTTATATCACCTTCAATACGTTAAAGAAGGTTAATTAACTTAACTTGTTAAACTAATGATTTGAAGCATTTCGATATCGATTGCTAAATGCGTATATACAACAAAATCGACTTTATACCTAAATTTAAGCTTACGGAATTCTTCTAAATGCACTGCCGTTATGCCGCTATGGCTTTATGTTAACTTCAGTTCGTTAAAGAAGGTTTATTAACTTAAATATGTTAAACTAATGATTTGAGGCATTTCGATATCGATTGCTAAATGTGTATATACAAGAAAATCGACTTTATACCTAAATATAATATTACGGAATTATTCTGCATGCACTGTCGTTATGCCGCCATGGCTTTGTGTCACCTTCAATACGTTAAGAAGGTTAATTAACTTAACTTGTTAAACAAATGATTTGAAGCATTTCGATATCGATTGCTAAGTGCGTATATACAACAAAGTCGACTTTACACCTAAATATAAGATTACGGAATTCTACTAAATGCACTGCGTTATACCGTTAAGGCTTTGTGTAGACTTCAGTAAGCTAAAAAAAGCTTATTAACTTAAATATGTTAAACTAATGATTTGAAGCATTTCGATATCGATTGCTTAATGTGCAAATTTAAGAAAATCGACTTTACACCTAAATATATAAGATTACGGAATTATTCTAAATGCACTGCTGTTATGCCGCCATGGATTTATGCCAACTTCAGTTCGTTAAAGAAGGTTTATTAACTTAAATATGTTAAATTAATGATTTGAAGCATTTCGATATCGATTGCTAAATGAGTATATACAAGAAAATCGACTTTATACCTAAATATAAGATTACGGAATTCTTCCAAATGCACTGCCGTTATGCCGTTTAAGCTTTTGTAGACTTTAATAAGATAAAGAAGGTTAATTAACTTACATATGTTAAACTAATGATTTGAAGCATTTCGATATCGATTGCTAAATATGTATATACAAGAAAGTCGACTTTATACCTAAATATAAGATTACGGAATTCTCCTAAATGCACTGCCGTTAAGGCTTTGTGTAGACTTCAGTAAGCTAAAAAAAGTTTATTAACTTAAATATGTTAAATTAATGATTTGAAGCATTTCGATATCGATTGCTTATTGTGTAAATTTAAGAAAATCGACTTTATACCTAAATATAAGATAACGGAATTATTCTAAATGCACTGCCGTTATGCCGCCATGGGTTTATGCCAACCTCAGTTCGTTAAAGAAATATGTTAAATTAATGATTTGAAGTATTTCGATATCGATTGCTAAATGAGTATATACAAGAAAATCGACTTTATACCTAAATATAAGATTTCGGAATTCTTCCAAATGTACTGTCGTTATGCCACCATGGCTTTATATACCTTCAAAACGTTAAGAAGATTAATTAACTTAAATATGTTAAACTAATGGTTTGAAGCATTTCGATATCGATTGCTAAATATGTATATACAAGAAAGTCGACTTTATACCTAAATATAAGATTACGGAATTCTTCCAAATGCACTGTCGTTATGCCGTTTAAGCTTTTGTAGACTTTAATAAGATAAAGAAGATTAATTAACTTAAATATGTTAAACTAATGATTTGAAGCATTTCGATAAATAGGTAAATACAAGAAAATCGACTTTATACTTAATTTAAGCTTACGGAATTCTTCTAAATGCACTGCCGTTATGCCGTTATGGCTTTATGTTAACTTCAGTTCGTTAAAGAAGGTTTATTAACTTAAATATGTTAAACTAATGATTTGAAGATTTTCGAAATCGATTGCTTAATGGATATATACAAGAAAATCTTCTTTATACCTAAATATAAGATTACGGAATTCTTCCAAATGTACTGTCGTTATGCCGCCATGGCTTTATATCACCTTCAATACGTTAAAGAAGGTTAATTAACTTAACTTGTTAAACCAATGATTTGAAGCATTTCGATATCGATTGCTAAATGCGTATATACAACAAAATCGACTTTATACCTAAATTTAAGCTTACGGAATTCTTCTAAATGCACTGCCGTTATGCCGCTATGGCTTTATGTTAACTTCAGTTCGTTAAAGAAGGTTTATTAACTTAAATATGTTAAACTTATGATTTGAGGCATTTCGATATCGATTGCTAAATGTGTATATACAAGAAAATCGACTTTATACCTAAATATAATATTACGGAATTATTCTGCATGCACTGTCGTTATGCCGCCATGGCTTTGTATCACCTTCAATACGTTAAGAAGGTTAATTAACTTAACTTGTTAAACAAATGATTTGAAGCATTTCGATATCGATTGCTAAATGCGTATATACAACAAAGTCGACTTTACACCTAAATATAAGATTACGGAATTCTACTAAATGATGCGTTATACCGTTAAGGCTTTGTGTAGACTTCAGTAAGCTAAAAAAAGCTTATTAACTTAAATATGTTAAACTAATGATTTGAAGCATTTCGATATCGATTGCTTAATGTGCAAATTTAAGAAAATCGACTTTATACCTAAATATATAAGATTACGGAATTATTCTAAATGCACTGCTGTTATGCCGCCATGGATTTATGCCAACATCAGTTCGTTAAAGAAGGTTAATTAACTTAAATATGTTAAACTAATGATTTGAAGCATTTCGATATCGATTGCTAAATGAGTATATACAAGAAAATCGACTTTATACCTAAATATAAGATTACGGAATTCTTCCAAATGCACTGCCGTTATGCCGTTTAAGCTTTTGTAGACTTTAATAAGATAAAGAAGGTTAATTTACTTACATATGTTAAACTAATGATTTGAAGCATTTCGATATCGATTACTAAATATGTATATACAAGAAAGTCGACTTTATACCTAAATATAAGATTACGGAATTCTCCTAAATGCACTGCCGTTAAGGCTTTGTGTAGACTTCAGTAAGCTAAAAAAAGTTTATTAACTTAAATATGTTAAATTAATGATTTGAAGCATTTCGATATCGATTGCTTTTGTGTAAATTTAAGAAAATCGACTTTATACCTAAATATAAGATAACGGAATTATTCTAAATGCACTGCCGTTATGCCGCCATGGATTTATGCCAACCTCAGTTCGTTAAAGAAATATGTTAAATTAATGATTTGAAGTATTTCGTTATCGATTGCTAAATGAGTATATACAAGAAAGTCGACTTTATACCTAAATATAAGATTACGGAATTCTTCCAAATGCACTGCCGTTATGCCGTTTAAGCTTTTGTAGACTTTAATAAGATAAAGAAGATTAATTAACTTAAATATGTTAAACTAATGATTTGGAGCATTTCGATAAATAGGTAAATACAAGAAAATCGACTTTATACTTAATTTAAGCTTACGGAATTCTTCTAAATGCACTGCCGTTATGCCGTTATGGCTTTATGTTAACTTCAGTTCGTTAAAGAAGGTTTATTAACTTAAATATGTTAAACTAATGATTTGAAGATTTTCGAAATCGATTGCTTAATGCATATATACAAGAAAATCTTTTTTATACCTAAATACAAGATTACGGAATGTTTATGCGACTTCATGGCATCTCACCCCTCACCACAACATTCATCACACCACACAACATTCAGCACACAACATAACATTCATCACATAACTCACACTCATCATACAACACAACATTCAGCACACAACATACACCATCATACACGCAACCCCACGCAACAAACCAACCACACTACACACCACACGTTATCGTTTCACCACCTAACCGACCAAAAAGGATTGGTTAGATGGGGGTGAACTCTATTCGATTTCTACGCCCGTACGATAGAGTCACGTCTCGCCAGCTTTTTCACGTTTAATCCGCGTTTCGCTAATTTGTGGTACGAAGCAGAGAAAACCCCTTTTCGGTCGAGTGTGTGTGATTGTGCACCAGCAGCAGCAGTTTAGTGAGATTTTCTGTGGGCAATACCGACGCCAAAAGCTTTTGTGAAATTAAGAAACAAAAAAAAATATATACAACACTGTGAACCAGATTTAATTGTCCAGAAATACAAGTGGTTGAATTTTAAATTTAACGTATCTTTTACTTTAACATAGGCAACAGGGTTACATAGCCAAAGCTCACAGTAAGTATCCCCAGTGGAAATAAGTGAAAAGAACAAATGGTCCTTCGAGCCTCTCAGAAAGGCACCTAAGAAAAAAAAAAAAAAACCAAACAACAAACGTAAATTAGAAACTGAAAAAATTAAAATTAAATACATAAAGAAAAAGTGCAAAAAAAAAAAAAAAAAAAAAAAAAAAAAAAAAAAAAAAAAAAAGTGAAGAAAATTAATATTAACAAACAGCATAAAACGGGCGCGGTATAACACCAAACAAAGGTCAATAACCTCAAAATACATAAGCGGGCGCGGTTAATACAAAATAACTAACTAAAGAAACTAAAACGAAAGTGAAGTGACAATAGAAACGATACTGAAAAGTGCTGTTAAAAGAAATACATATATGTATAAAAGAATGCTCAAAGTGCAGTGCTAAAAGAACAAGAAAAATACGTACATACATAACGTATAAGTGACAAAACCCCAAAAAACATACGGCAGAACAAACAAGGAGTACAAGCAACGTGGGAACAGACTACAAATCCAACACGGAAAACCTCAAAAAGGAAACAAAAACCAAAAAAAGGAAAACGAGGAGAACACAAAGTATTGCAAAAAAACCCTTGACGGAAGAAAAAGTGAGTCCATTCCAATTTGATTTTTATAAAATTATGTATGCGCATATGTATGCTTGATATACAGTTGAAGCTGTAAGACGGCATACAGCTATTTAGAAATAACCCAACTGTTCTATACGAAAAATCGGTTAGACAGTTCGGTATATGCATATGTATGTATAGGTACCGAAATAAATAAAAAAAAAAATTGCGGTACCTGCCTAACGCTTATTTTGTGTTTGCAAACACACTATAATTTTCAAAAATAAAAAAAAAAAAAAAATTTTTCAAAGTCAAGTATTATTACTTGCATGTTCTGGTGATACCCCTTGGGCTAAAAAAGCAACAAGCAGGATCGCCTATAATAAATAAGCAAAGGCGACAAAAAAAAAAAAAAGAACATGCAAATGCATACATATGTACACAAATAAGTAAAGGTACTCGATCATGTAAGAGATACATACATACATATGGGCATATACATACATACAAAGATTTATGGGCAATCAAACTTTCCGCGCGAAATTTTATATGCCGTAATTAATATACATATATTCATGGACATATGGTACATACATAAATGAACTGAAAAAATTTTTGGAAAAACTGTTGTTACATAACTACCTGCCTTTAAGCTTACTTCGTGTCTCCAAACACACTACAAAAAAAAATAAAAATTTTTCAAAGTCAAGTATTCTTACTTGCAAGTTCTGGTGATACCCCTTGTGCTAACAAAGCAACAAGCAGGATCGCTTTAAAAATAAGCAAAGGCAGAAGGAAAAAAAAATATATAACAACAACATAACAGTGGATATTTGTGTATGTACATATGTGTACATATGTATATCGCGATCCAACTATTCTCGTTATCTCTCTCACGTTGTCTCTCTTCGTAATATAACGTACCAATAAAAAGGTTACAAATACAAACATATCTACATACAAGTAATAATATATAAAATATATTTATTACTCCGGTCAGTGAACTTTAAAAGAAGAAAAAAGAAAAGCGGAACAAAACGGAACAAAACGGAATCGAAATCCATGTACAAGGAGGATATCCATAGCAACAATTAAAATTAACTAACATACATATTTATGTATGCGCATTCTTATCGAGTGTTTATCGCAATTTCGTTTTCGCGTGCTTTCTGAGCAAACGCAATTAACAAAACATTTACATACATACTCATATATTTAACATTAACATACATATATAATATTAATATATAAAAAATTGTATACTTGTTTTCCGTCATTTCGTTATATATGCATATAAGTTTACATACATACATACGTATATTTTTGGGTCATTTTTATTTTCCTTTTGCGTTCTTATCGTACTAAGGAATAATATACAAATTAATCGCGAGTATATCGCAGATACGTTTAAATAATACACGGTAAAAAAAAAAAAAAAAAATATTTAATAAAACAATTGCATACTAATACATACATATATAAAACAAAGGATTAATCGATTTATGCGGTGAATAAGCGTTCGCAAAGTCCTAAAATATATTTCATTCATCATAAAATTTATTATATTTACAAAATTTGGTTTTTTTTCAATACCAATTTTACAATTGTATTTCACACGAAATACTGACAAACATTTTTTACAACTCCAATTATACAATTCTATTTCTAACGAAATATTTACAAAAAATTTTGTATATAATTTCTCATCATACCAATTATACAATTGTAGTATTTCAAGCCAAACATTTTAAGCTCAAAGCTTCCAATTCAATTTAATTAATGCAATCTGACAAATCAAAAGAGGTTAAGCCAAAAACACCTCTATCATTAGAAATTCCGAAAATGGCTGATGAAGATAAACTACAAGGCACACCTGCTGAAGCTACACGCTCAAAGCAGAGTATAAAACAAAAAAGATCAAAAGATCAGACAATATCTAGATTCATCACTGAAAGTGACAGTTTTATAAGATATTGTACAAGATTTCAAGCTTCCCCTATTACTGACATCACAGAATCAGTTTTAAATATAAAACTAGAAAGTGTGAACAATCTCTGGGCTCGCCTTCTGGCAGCGTACGATACAGTACTAGATACTGACGACGCAGAACTCCCAGAAAACGCAAAAGCTTCGGCGACAGCCAAGTGTGATAACTGCCGCGATCAGTATGAATTAACTAAGGGAATGATAACTGAACAAATAAGTTTAGTAAGGCCAAGTAGAGCCACTACTCCCCCTCCCAGAGTAGTTACAACACCAAAAGAAGACCTAGATAAAGGCATGTATCTCAAAGTACCAGCTTGTGATACTGAAGTTTTTAATGGATGTTATGATCAATGGCCGTCCTTCCGGGACATGTTCACTGCCGTTTATATAAACCATCCTAAACTATCACAAGCACAAAAGTTATACCATCTAAGGTACAAAACAAAAGGGGAAGCAGGCAGTATCGTCAAGCGATTCGCTTTAAATGACGAAAATTTTAAGCTGGCTTGGGAAGCACTAGTCGAAAGATACGAAAATGAAAGGGTTATGATAGAAAACCCAATAAAAACTTTATTGCATTTGCCAAAGATTCAACAAGAAACTAGCAAGGAGTTTCAAAACTTATACTCGACAGTGACCAACTGTTTATCAGTGTTAAAAACACAAAATATCTCCACAGAATCGTGGGACCCTATGATAGTAACCATTTGCGCAGAAACACTGCCTGATGCAGCTTTGCTACGATGGGAACAATCTCTAGTGGAAAGAAAAATAATGCCCACCTGGCAACAGATGAAAACATTCCTCACTGCTCAATACGAGATAGCTGAGCGAATAGACAAAAAAATTATAAATATAAAAAGTCATCAAAATGACTCAAGTAAAAACTTGTTTAAACCTCAAGCCAGCAATAATATGCCATACAATAGACACGTTAATAAAAGTCACACTTTCGTGTCAAACCAAACCAATAAATGGCAACCATTATGTGAAATTTGTAAGGGAGGTCATAACATAAGATCTTGCGAGAAATTCAAAAAATTATCCGTTTCTGACAGAAACAATCTTGTCAGACAACATAAACTTTGCATCAATTGTCTGTCGAATGCTCATACGACAAAAGACTGCGAAAGCAAATTTAGTTGTGTGTACTGTCAACGAAGACATCACTCACTGCTTCATATTACGAACTTTCAAAATATGAAGCAAACTCAATTCCATAAAACCACCGGGTTAGTCACTACAACCAAAAGTGATAATCCCGAAATCTCAAATCCCGAAAAAAGGGAAGAACAACCATGTTGCTCTAAAGCAGCAAAAATTCAAGCTCTTCATTCAGAGAATGAAAGCAAAATTCTTTTACCCACCGCGGTCATCGCTATTGAACATAGAGGAGAATTATTCAAACTAAGAGCATTAATAGATCAAGGTTCTCAAAGATCCTTTATATCATCTAAAGCTCAAAATCGGCTAAAATTGCCTGTCAAAAATTCAAACTTCCAAATTTCAGGAATGGGCGGAAGAATTATCCAAAATTCGAACAAAATATGCCCAATTACCATAGTATCTCCAAATGCGGATATTAGAATAGATGCGCAAGCCATCGTTCTACCGCAACTTACAAATTTGCTTCCAAGCTGTGAAGTAAATAAAAAGCAATGGGAAAAATGCTCATATCTCAAATTAGCAGACCCCAACTGCCATACCCCATCACAAATCGATGTGTTGTTAGGTAGTGACTTAATACCTCAAATAATTCTTGAAGGTATAGAAAAAATATCCAATAAATTGTTAGCCCAAAATACAATCTTTGGGTGGATATTAAGTGGCCAAGTCACAGAAAAAATTAATTCTTTTACAACTGAAGTTGAAAATATTTCAAACGAATATTTAAATAATGAACTCAAAAAATTCTGGGAAGTAGAAGAATTGCCTCAGACTACTCAACTTTCAGAAGAAGATCAGGCATGCGAAGCCTATTACAAGTCCACAACAACAAGAAACGAATATGGTCGTTATGTTGTGCGACTACCATTCAAACCAACTTTTCCTGAAACCATAGCTCTAGGCCACTCTAGAATATCAGCAGTCCAGCAATTTCTAAGCCTGGAAAAAAGCCTGATGAAAAAAAGTGAGCTCAAATCAGCATATGATAATGTGATGGACGAGTATCTAGACCTCAATCATATGGAAGAAACTGTACCATATGAAAAAGTATCTAAAGGTAGATATTTATCTTTTTATCTGCCACATCACGGGGTAATACGTCCTGATAAACTCACAACAAAAGTACGAGTGGTTTTCAATGCCTCAAAGTGTACGAGCTCAGGCAAATCACTTAACGACGTACTATATACTGGCCCAACCTTACAACCTGATCTCATGCTGCTAATACTAAATTGGCGCATGTTTAAATACGTTTTTAATGGGGATGTAGAGAAAATGTACAGACAAATTCTAGTACATAAAGATGACCAAGATTTCCAGCGTATAGTCTTCCGCAAATCAAGTAATAGTCCAATCAGCGACTATAAACTTAAAACCGTCACCTTTGGCATCAATTGCGCACCCTATTTGGCGATCAGGACACTACATGAAGTGGCAAAAACAAATGCAACAAATTTGCCTCTAGCATCTTCTGTGTTGCAAACACAAACATACGTGGACGACATACTATCAGGTAGCCACAGTATCTCATTAGCGTGCGAATCACTATCTCAAGTGATCAAAGCACTAAATTCAGCGGGATTCCCCTTAAAGAAAATTACAGCAAATCATCCCGAAATAATAAAAAACATAAAAAAGGAAGACTTATTAGATACAAATTTCCTTAAATTTGAAACGGCCAGTACAACAAAAACCCTAGGGATTCAATGGAATGCGATAACAGATGAATTCTCATATACTATTGAGTCAATATCTGCAATGTCCGCTAGTACAAAACGCCAAATACTTTCCTCGGTGGCAAAACTTTTCGACCCCGCAGGATGGCTTTCGCCAATAATGATACAAGCAAAAATCCTCATTCAAGAATTGTGGCAAGATGGCACTGAATGGGATGAACAGGTAAAACCTGTACGTTTAACAAAATGGGTACAATTTGCTAACAATTTGCATACTATAGCAGAAATTCGAATCCCTCGATGGGTAAATTTCACCCCTAACATTAACACAGAATTACACGGTTTCTGTGATGCCTCTGAAAAGGCTTATTGCGCAACAGTTTACGTACGCACACAGTACGATAACAAAATATCTGCACACCTCTTGGTAGCCAAAGCCAAAGTTGCACCTTTGAAGACACTCAGTCTGCCACGGCTTGAACTGAATGGTGCTCTTCTGTTAGCAAAATTAATTTCAATAGTTCAAACCCACCTGAAATTAACCGATCATAAAACATATCTTTGGTCAGACTCAGAGATAGTTTTGGCATGGTTAGAAAAACCACCCTATTGCTGGAAGACCTATGTATCTAACCGAATATCTCAAATCTTGGACTTAGTTGGCCCAGCAAAATGGCAACATGTTGCAAGTGCAGATAACCCAGCGGATCTTGGGACAAGAGGTTGCAAGCCACTGCACCTCACCAGCACTACACTCTGGTGGAATGGTCCAACATGGCTAACAGAATCACAAGAATTCTGGCCAAAGTCTCCCGCTCGTAATATAATACCGCCGGAAAGTCGGAAAATTGAAAATTTTCATATCACTCCAGAAGAGGATGATATTCTCCACCGATTTTCTTCATTTCCTAGAGCACTAAGAGTAGTCGCTTACTTGCACAAATTCACTCAAAGACTTAAACAAAAAATGAAAGGGATACCAAATGATCCTTGCGTGCAACTAACGCATACCGATTTGCAACACGCCAAAGTTAGTCTCATTATCTACACCCAAACTCGCTATTTCAGTCGAGAGAAAACAAAGTTGGTCGAAAGACGACCACTCGAAAAGGGGAGCTCTCTTCTCGTTTTAAATCCATTCTTGGACGCTAAGGGATTAATAAGGGCAAATGGAAGATTAGCGAACTCCAGCCTTAGTTATAACGAACGGCATCCCATTATTATACCTGAGAAATCCCGTTTTACTCATTTATTCTTAATATACCTTCACCAGCTTACACTACATGGTGAGCATCGCTTGATGCAGCAAATGGTCCGACAAGAATTCTATATACCGCGACTAAAGCCACAACTTAAAAAGACGGTTTTTTTGTGCAAACAATGTACCTTGTACAAACATAAAATGCGTACGCAGATCATGGCAGCTTTACCACCTGAACGCTGCAATTATGCTCTACCTTTTACTATTACTGGGGTTGATTTTGCTGGACCTTTCCAGATAAAGGCCTCGATGTTAAGATCTTCTTCCTTTAGAAAAGGGTATGTGGCTGTTTTTGTATGTTTTACGACAAAGGCAGTACACCTAGAGCTTTGTTCAGATCTGACAACTGCGGCTTTCCTCGCAGCATTTGCACGCTTTGTCGGACGACGCGGATTTCCCTCAAAGATTATGAGCGACAATGGGAAAAACTTTATCGGAGCTCAAAGAGCTACCGAGAAAGAGTTCATAAACTTTATGAAAGAAGTATCCCCTGAAATAGTCAAAAAATATGCACCCCAAGGGATCGATTGGCAGTTTATACCCCCATGTTCTCCACACATGGGCGGACTTTGGGAATCAGCAGTCAAAAGCTTTAAGTCCCATTTAAAGAAAACGGCTGGTAATCATAAATTTAATTATGAGGAGTTTACTACACTACTCACTCGTATTGAAGCCGTATTAAATTCAAGACCCATATCACCACTCTCGCAAGATCCCTCCGATTTCACAGCTCTTACACCTGGACATTTCCTCAGAGGAGCTCCTCTTCTCGCCATACCTGAGACAGTCGGAGACTCACTCACTTTAATAAATCGATGGGAAAGAATCAAGATTCTCCATCATGAATTCAGCCACAGATGGAAGGAAGACTATCTAAAAGATCTCCATAAGAGATATCGATGGAAAACGATCCAGAAGGAACCCAGTACAGGCGAATGCGTCATCATACAGGACGAATGCCTTCCCCCAAACGAATGGCGACTAGGTCGCATTGAAAAGGTACATCGGGGACGAGATGGTCATATAAGAGTAGTAGATGTGCGAACACAAACTGGCCTACTAACTCGACCACTAGTAAAATTGTGTTTTCTTCCAAATACCGAAGAACCGATCACCGAAAACAAGCGAACGCAAACGCAAAACGCAAACGCATAAAATAAAACAATAATTAATTAAAAATATACCGTTTTACAATCCGTACGTACAAACCAAAACCATAATGAACGCGATTAATAATAAACAACAAAATCCATATCTAAATAATATATAATACATATAAATAAATATAAGCAATATACAATATATAAATACATACTTCTATATATAGTACACACATATACATATATAATGCGTAGCATCTTTCATACTACTACCAAAACCAAGTTAATATACATATTCCTATTCCACTAGAAATGGACGTAGAAGAAACCCGCAATAACCCCCAGTCGGTGAGGTCCGCAAGCAGTGCCAATGCAGCATCCGCTGCACCCATCGCCGCACCAAGGAGGCAACAAGGCACAAGCCCGCCCAGCCAATCATCCGGTCAACCAGTGAGGGAAGCGGTCGAAGAGCAGTTCGAGGAGTATGTGCCGCCGCGATGCAGCCTGTGCCATCGACCCCATGTCCTGAAGCGGTGTACAATTTTCAAGGCGATGACGCCCGCTCAGCGCCAGCAGATCGCTAGAGCCCACGGCCACTGCATGACATGCTTGGCAAACACGCACGCTACGTTGGAGTGCATGTCCGACGGGTCGTGTCAGTACTGCCACCGACCGCATCATACCCTATTTCACCGCTTCCCTCGACGCTCGGTTCAATCAACGCCCGCCAGTCAGCGGCATGGTCAACAGCGGCACCATCAGCATGGGAGTCATGTTCAACGCCGACGAGCCCATCGCTCTACGCAACCCCGAGGTGCACGTTCGCAGACGCCACCACATCATCATCATCGTAACCATCGAAAGGCGACGAGTTTCAGCGCTGTAGTAAGCACCCTCCAGAAACTGCAGCGGCTTCTAGGCAATTAACTCGCCTAGGGGGGCCGGGATGTTTATGCGACTTCATGGCATCTCACCCCTCACCACAACATTCATCACACCACACAACATTCAGCACACAACATAACATTCATCACATAACTCACACTCATCATACAACACAACATTCAGCACACAACATACACCATCATACACGCAACCCCACGCAACAAACCAACCACACTACACACCACACGTTATCGTTTCACCACCTAACCGACCAAAAAGGATTGGTTAGATGGGGGTGAACTCTATTCGATTTCTACGCCCGTACGATAGAGTCACGTCTCGCCAGCTTTTTCACGTTTAATCCGCGTTTCGCTAATTTGTGGTACGAAGCAGAGAAAACCCCTTTTCGGTCGAGTGTGTGTGATTGTGCACCAGCAGCAGCAGTTTAGTGAGATTTTCTGTGGGCAATACCGACGCCAAAAGCTTTTGTGAAATTAAGAAACAAAAAAAAATATATACAACACTGTGAACCAGATTTAATTGTCCAGAAATACAAGTGGTAGAATTTTAAATTTAACGTATCTTTTACTTTAACATAGGCAACAGGGTTACATAGCCAAAGCTCACAGTAAGTATCCCCAGTGGAAATAAGTGAAAAGAACAATACCTAAATATAAGATTACGGAATTCTTCTAAATGCACTGTCGTTATGCCGCCAAGGCTCTATATCACCTTCGTTACGTTAAAGAAGGTTAACTAACTTAAATATGTTAAACGAATGATTGGAAGCATTTCGATATCGATAGCGAAATGTGTATATACAAGAAAATCGACTTTTTACCTAAATATTAGATTACGGAATTCTTCCAAATGCACTGCCATTATACCGTTATGGCTTTATGTAAACTTCAGTAAGATAAAGAAGGTTAATTAACTTAAATATGTTAAACTAATGATTTAAAGCATTTCGATATCGATTGCTAAATGTGTATGTACAACAAAATCGACTTTATACCT
>JAPZAG010002806.1:0-14210 GCA_027475135.1 Bactrocera correcta | reverse complement strand
AAGAAAATCGACTACATACCTAAATATAAGATTACGGAATTCTTCTACATGCACTGCCGTTATGGCGCCATGGCTTTATGTTAACTTCAGGCGTTAAAGAAGCTTTATTAACTAAAATATGTTAAACTAAAGATTTGAAGCATTTTGATATCGATTGCTAAATGTGTAAATACAAGAAAATCGACTTTATACCTAAATAAAAGATAACGGAATTCTTTTAAATGCACTGCCGTTATGCCGTTAAGGCTTTATGTAAACTTCAGTAAGAAAAATAAGGTTAATTAACTTAAATATGTTAATCTAATGATTTGAAGCATTTCGATATCGATTGGTTAATATGTATATACAAGAAAACCGACTTTATACCTAAAAAGAAGATTACGGAATTCTTCTGAATGCACTGCAGTTATACCGTTAAGGCTTTATGTAGACTTCAGTGCGTTAAAGAACGTTTATTAACTTAAATATGTTAAACAAATGATTTGAAGCATTTCGATATCGATTGAAAAATGTGTATATACAAGAAAATCGACTTTATGTCTAATATAAGATTGCGGAATTCTTCTACATCCACTGCCGTTATGCCAACTTCAGATCGTTAAAGAAGGTTTATTAACTTAAATATGTTAAACTAATGAGTTGAAGCATTTCGATGTCGATTGCTAAATGCGTATATACAACAAAATCGACTTAATACCTAAATATAAGATTACGGGAACTCTTCCAAATGCACTGCCGTTATGCCGTTAAGGCTTTTGTAGATTTCAGTAAGATAAAGAGGGTTAATTTACTTAAATATGTTAAACTAATGATTTGAGGCATTTCAATATCGATTGCTAAATGTGTAAATATAAGAAAATCGAATATATACTTAAATGTAAGATTACGGAATTCTTCTACATGCACTGTCGTTATGCCGCCATGGCTTTATATCTCCTTCATTACGTTAAAGAAAGTTTATTAACTTAAATATGTTAAACTAATGATTTGAAGATTTTCGATATCGATTGCTAAATGTGTAAATACAAGAAAATCGACTTTATACCTAAATAAAAGATCACGAAATCCTTCTACATGCACTGCCGTAATACCGCCGTGGCTATATGCAAAATTCAGATCGTTAAAGAAGGTTTATTAACTTAAATATGTTAAACTAATGAGTTGAAGCATTTCGATATCGATTGCTAAATGTGTATATACAACAAAATCGACTTATTACCTAAATATAAGATTACGGAATTCTTCCAAATGCACTGCCTTTATACCGGCTTTATGTAAACTTCAGTAGGATAAAAAAGGTTAATTAACTTAAGTATGTTAAAGTAATGATTTGAGGCATTTCGATATCGCTTGCTAAATGCGTATATACAAGAAAATCGTATTTATACCTAAATACAAGATAACGGAATTCTTCTAAATGCACTGCCGTTATACCGTTAAATCTTTATGTAGACTTCAGTAAGCTAAAAAATGTTTCTTAATTTAATATGTTAAACTAATGATTTGAAGCATTTCGATATCGATATCTAAATGTGCATATAAAAGAAAATCGACTTTATACCTAAATAAAAGATTACGAAATCCTTCTACATGCACTGCCGTAATACCGCTGTGGCTATATGACAAATTCAGATCGTTAAAGAAGGTTTATTAACTTAAATATGTTAAGCTAATGAGTTGAAGCATCTAGATATCGATTGCTAAATGTGTATATACAACAAAATCGACTTTATACCTAAATATAAGATTACGGAATTCTTCCAAATGCACTGCCTTTATACCGGCTTTATGTAAACATCAGTAGGATAAAGATGGTTAATTAACTTAAGTATGTTAAACTAATAATTTGGGGCATTTCGATATCGCTTGCTAAATGTGTATATACAAGAAAATCGTATTTATACCTAAATATAAGATAACGGAATTCTTCAAAATGCACTGCCGTTATACCGTTAAATCTTTATGTAGACTTCAGTGCGTTAAAGAACGTTTATTAACTTAAATCTGTTAAACTAATGATTTGAAGCATTTCGATATCGATTGCTAAATGTGTATATACAAGAAAATCGACTTTATACCAAAACATAAGATTACAGAATTCTTCTAAATGCACTGCCGTTATGCCGCCATGGCTTTATGCCAACCTCAGTTCGTTAAAGAAGGTTTATTAACTTAAATATGTTAAACTAATGAGTTGGAGCATCTCGATATCGATTGCTAAATGAGTATAAACAACAAAATCAACTTTATACCTAAATATAAGATTACGAAATTCTTCCAGATGAACTGCCGTTATACCGTTATGGCTTTATGTAAACTTCAGTAAGATAAAGAAGGTTAATTAACTTAAATATGTTAAACTAATGATTTGAAGCATTTCGTTATTGATTGCTAAATGTGTATATAAAAGAAAATCGACTTTATACCTAAATATAAGATTACGGAATTCTTCAAAATGCACTGCCGTTATGCCGCCATGGCTTTATATCAACTTCAATACGTTAAAGAAGGTTTATTAACTTAAATATGTTAAACTAATGAGTTGAAGCATATACAAGAAAATCGATTTTATACGTAAATAAATGATTACGGAATTCACCCAAATATACTGCCGTTATGCCGTTATGGCTTTATTTAAACTTGAGTACGATAAAGAAGGTTAATTAACCTAAATATGCTAAACCAGCTATTTGAAGATTTTCGATATCGATTGCTAAATGTGTAAATCCAAGAAAATCGACTACATACCTAAATATAAGATTACGGAATTCTTCTACATGCACTGCCGTTATGGCGCCATGGCTTTATGTTAACTTCAGGCGTTAAAGAAGCTTTATTAACTAAAATATGTTAAACTAAAGATTTGACGCATTTCGATATCGATTGCTAAATGAGTATATACAAGAAAATCGAATTCATACCTAAATATAAGATTACGTAATTTTTCTAAATGCACTGCCGTTATGCCGTTATGGCTTTATATTAACTTCAGTTCGTTAAAGAAGGTTTATTAACTTAAATATGTTAAACCAGTTATTTGAAGCATTTCGATATCGATTGCTTAATGCATATATACAAGAAAATCGACTTTATACCTAAATATAAGACTACGGAATTCTTCCAAATGTACTGTCGTTATGCCGCCATGGCTCTTTATCAACTTCAATACGTTAAAGAAGGTTAATTAACTTAAATATGTTAAACTAAGGATTTGAAGCATTTCGATATCGCTTGCTAAATGTGTATATACAAGAAAATCGAATTTATACCTAAATATAAGATAACTGAATTCTTCTTAATGCACCGCCGTTATGCCGTTAAGGCTTTATGTAGACTTCAGTGCGTTAAAGAAGTTTTATTAACTTAAATATGTTAAACTAATGATTTGAAGCACTTCGATATCGATTGCTGAATGCGATATACAAGAAAATCGACTTTATACCTAAATATAAGATTACGGAATTCTTCCAAATGTACTGTCATTATGCCGCCATGGCTTTGTATCAACTTCAATACGTTAAAGAAGTTTAGTTATTTTAAATATGTTAAACTAATGGTTTGAAGCATTTTGGTATCGCTTGCTAAATGAGTATATACAAGAAAGTCAAATTTATACCTAAATATAAGATAACGGAATTCTTCTAAATGCAGTGCAGTTGTACCGTTAAGGCTTTATGTAAACTTCAGTGCGTTAAAGAAGTTTTATTAACTTAAATATGTTAAACTAATGATTTGAAGCATTTCGATATCGATTGCTAAATGAGTATATACAAGAAAACCGACTTTAGACCTAAATATAAGATTACGGAATTCTTCTAAATGCTTTGCCGTTATGCCGTTAAGGCGTTTGTAGACTTCAGTAAGATAAAGGGGGTTAATTAACTTAAATATGTTAAACTAATGATTTGAAGCATTTAGATATCGATTGCTAAATGCATATAAACAACAAAATCGACTTTATACCTAAATATAAGATTACGGAATTCTTCTAAATGCTTTGCCGTTATGCCATTAAGGCGTTTGTAGACTTCAGTAAGATAAAGAGGGTTAATTAACTTGAATATGTTAAACTAATGATTTGGGGCATTTCGTTATCGATTGCTTAATGTGTATATACAAGAAAATCGACTTTATACCTAAATATAAAATTACGGAATTCTTCTACATGAACTTCCGTTATACCGCCATGGCTTTGTGTTAACTTCAGTGCGTTAAAGAAGCTTTATTAACTTAAATATGTTAAACTAATGATTTGAAGATTTTCGAAATCGATTGCTAAATGCAAATATTCAAGAAAGTCGAATTTATACCCAAATATAAAATTGCGGAATTCTTCTAAATGCAGTGCAGTTATACCGCCATGGCTTCATGTCACCTTCGGTAGGTTAAAGAAGGTAATTTTACTTGGATATGTTAAACTAATGATTTGAAGCATTTCGATATCGAATGCTTAAACTAATGATTTGAAGCTTTTCGATATCGATTTCTAAATGCATATATACAAGAAAGTCGAATTTATACCTAAATATAAAATTGCGGAATTCTTCTAAATGCAGTGCAGTTATACCGCCATGGCTTCATGTCACCTTCGGTAGGTTAAAGAAGGTAATTTTACTTATAACGGGTTATAACTAAAAATCTGCACTAATTTCAATGGCCTGCAGTTTTGTTATTTTTAGTTTTCAAATGCTAATATTACGCAATTGGGGAACTGATTGTATCATCTTTTTGACGTGTTATTTGTAACAGCTTACAAATTCAATTAGTGCTTAAAATGGCTTCTAAGCAGCAACACCTCCGCGACCGCGTTGTACAGTTTTAGAAAAAACATGAAACCGCCGGAAAAAAGTTTACGTGTGCGCATTTTATGGCGGAAGGCGTCTCCAAAAAGACGATATACTCAATATTAAGTACTCTAAAAATAGAAAGGCAACCGGGTTCTGGAAGAAAGCCGACTATTATGACGTCCCAAAACGTTCGGAAGCTGAAGACATTGTTCAACAATAAGGATTGCATAAGTCAAACCGAAGTCGCACGAAAATTCGAATGCTCACAGCCATATATGTATCTGCAAAACGTTAAAAAGACTTCACTTTAAAGCCAGAAAAAAGCAGCGTTGTCCAGGGTACACCGAAGAGCAGATAAGTCAAGTCAAATCACAATGTCGGTGGATGTGCAAGAATTTTAGTGGAAAATCATTCATTTTGGATGATGAGAACTACTTTTCACTCAGCGGGCCACAAATGCCGGGCAACGATGTTTATTACACAGACGATATGTCTATAGCGCCTCCCGAGATAAAGTGCAAATTCAAAAAAAAAAAATTTGAGTCCAAAGTTATGCTCTACATAGCAGTTTATCCTAAGGGTATTTCTGAGCCATTCTTAAAGCCAAATGGACTGGCAATAAATCATGAGATGCACATTAATCAAAGTTTGGACAAAATTTTGGTTCCTTTCATACATAAACACCATAAAAACGATGAAATCGTATTCTGGCCGGACGAAGCCTCTTCTCATTATGCAAATGCGACATTGGAGTTCTTGGTCAACAAAAACCTCTACTTTGGGCCTAAAGAAAAGAATCCGACAAACTTACCACAATGACCGACCGATTGAGGATTTTTTTGGAGAAATCAAAGCTTTAGTGTATAAAAATGGTTGGAAGGCTCAAAATTTGAAGCAGCTGACACGTCGCATCTGGAAGTGCCTTAAGGAAGTTGATACCAACGGTGTACAACGTGCTTGCTCATGTATCCTGACTAAACTAAGACGGGTTGCTGACAATGGGCCGTATTTTGAAGTTCCTTAATTTTTTCGTTTTTAAAATAATATAATTATACTACATAGAATAGCTTACTTTTTTGTTAATAGTATATTTTAAGTTACGTTGAAATAAAATTAGTGCAGATTTTTAGTTATAACCCGTTATATGTTAAACTAATGATTTGAAGCATTTCGATATCGATTGCTAAATGTGCTAGTACAAGAAACTTGACTTTATACTTAAATATAGGATAACGGAATTCTTCCAAATGCACTGCCGTTATTCCGCCATGGCCTTATGTTAACTTCAGTTAGTTAAAGAAGGTTTATTAACTCAAATATGTTAAACCAGTTATTTGAAGCATTTCGATATCGATTGCTTAATGCATATATACAAGAAAATCGACTTTATACCTAAATATAAGATTACGGAATTCTTCCAAATTACTGTCGTTATGGCGCCATGGCTTTATTTCACCTTCAATACGTTAAAGATGGTTAATTAACTTAAATATGTTAAACTAATGAGTTGAAGCATTTCTATATCGATTTCTAAATGCATATATACAAGAAAATCGACTTTATACCTAAATATAAGATTACGGAATTCTTCCAAATTACTGTCGTTATGGCGCCATGTCTTTATTTCAACTTCAATACGTTAAAGATGGTTAATTAACTTAAATATGTTAAACTAATGATTTGAAGCATTTCGGTATCGATTGCTAAATGAGTATATACAAGAAAATCGACTTTATACCTAAATATAAGATTACGGAATTCTTCCAAATTACTGTCGTTATGGCGCCATGGCTTTATTTCACCTTCAATACGTTAAAGATGGTTAATTAACTTAAATATGTTAAACTAATGATTTGAGGCATTTCTATATCGATTTCTAAATGCATATATACAAGAAAATCGACTTTATACCTAAATATAAGATTACGGAATCCTTCCAAATTACTGTCGTTATGGCGCCATGTCTTTATTTCACCTTCAATACGTTAAAGATGGTTAATTAACTTAAATATGTTAAAGTAATGATTTGAAGCATTTCGATATCGATTGCTAAATGTGTGTATACAAGAAAATCGTTTTTATACCCATATATAAGATTACGGAATTCTTCCAAATGTACTGTCGTTATGCCGCCATGGTTTGTATCAACTTCAATACGTTAAAGAAGGTTAATTATTTTAAATATGTTAAACTAATGGTTTGAAGCATTCCGATATCGACTGCTAAATGTGTAAATAAAACAAAATCCACTTTATACCTAAATATAAAATTATAACATTACGGAGTTCTTCTAAATGTACTGCCGTTATACCGTTAAGGCTTTATCTAGACCTCATTAAGCTAAAAAATGTTTATTAACTTAATATGTTAAACTAATGAATTGAAGCATTTCGATATCGATTGCTAAATGTGTATATACAAAAAAATCGAATTTATACCTAAATATAAGATGTTATGCCGCCATGACTTTGTGTAAACTTCAGTGCGTTAAAGTAGGTTTGCAAACTTAAATATGGTAAACTAGTGATTTGAAGCATTTCGATATCGAGTGCTAAATGAGTACATACAAGAAAATCGACTTTATACCGAAATATAAGATTACGGAATTCTTCTAAATGCACTGCCGTTATTCCGCCATGGCTTTATGTCAACTTAAATACGTTAAAAAAGGTTAATTAATTTAAATATGTTAAACTAATGAGTTGAAGCATCTCGATATCGATTGCTAAATGTGTATAAACAACAAAATCGACTTTATACCTAACTATAACATTACGGAATTCTTCCAAATGCACTGTCGTTATCCCGCCATGGCTTTAAATCAACTTCAATACGTTAAAGAAGGTTAATTAACTTAAATATGTTAAACTAACGATTTGAAGCATTTCGATATCGCTTGCTAAATGTGTATATACAAGAAAATCGACTTTATACCTAAATATAAAATTACGAAATTCTCCCAAATGCACTGCCGTTATACCGTTTTGGATTTATGTAAACTTCAGTAAGATAAAGAAGGTTAATTAACTTAAATATGTTAAACTAATGATTTGAAGCATTTCGATATCGATTGCTAAATGCATATATACCAGAAAATCTATTTTATACCTAAATAAAAGATTACGGAATTCTTTCAAATTACTGTCGTTATGGCGTTAAGGCTTTATTTCACCTTAAATACGTTAAAGATGGTTAATTAACTTTAATATGTTAAACTAATGATTTGAAGCATTTCGATATCGATTGCTAAATGTGTATATACAAGAAAATTGACTTTATACCTAAATATAAGATTACGGAATTCTTCCAAATGTACTGTCGTTATCCCGCCATGGCTTTAAATCAACTTCAATACGTTAAAGAAGGTTAATTAACTTAAATATGTTAAACTAACGATTTGAAGCATTTCGATATCGCTTGCTAAATGTGTACATACAAGAAAATCGACTTTATACCTAAATATAAGATAACGGAATTTTTCTACAGGCACTGCCGTTATGCCGCCATGGCTTTATGCCAACTTCATGGCTTTATGCCAACCTACTTTAACGCACTGAAGTTAACACAAAGCCTTGGCGGCATAATGGCAGTGCATGTAGAAGAATTCCGTTATGAAATATTAAGGTATAAAGTCGATTTTCTTGTATATACTCATTTAGCAATCGATTTCGAAAATCTTCAAATCATAAGTTTAACATATTTAAGTTAATAAAGCTTCTTAAACGCACCGAAAATAACATAAAGCCATGGCGGCATAACGGCAGTGCATTTAAAAGAATTCCGTTAGCTTATATTTAGGTATAAAGTCGATTTTGTTGTATATACACAGTTAGCAATCGATATCTAAATGCCTCAAATCATTAGTTTAACATATTTAAGTTAAATAACCCCCTTTATCTTACTGAAGTCTACAAACGCCTTAACGGCATAACGGCAAAGCATTTAGAAGAATTACGTAATCTTATATTTACGTATAAAGTCGCTTTTCTTGTATATACTCATTTAGCAATCGAAATCGAAATGCTTCAAATCATTAGTTTAACATGTTTAAGATAATTAACCCTATTTATCTTACTGAAGTCTACAAACATCTTAACGGCATAACGGCGAAGCATTTAGAAGAATTACGTAATCTTATATTTAGGTATAAAGTCGATTTTCTTGTATATATCATTTAGCAATCGATATCGAAATGCTTCAAATCATTAGTTTAACATATTTAAGCTAGTTAACCCTCTTTATCTTACTAAAGTCTACAAACGCCTTAACGGCATAACGGCAAAGCATTTAGAAGAAATCCGTAATCTTATATTTAGGTATAAAGTCGATTTTCTTGTATATACGCATTTAGCAATCGATATCGAAATGCTTCAAATCATTAGTTTAACATATTTAAGCTAATTAACCCTCTTTATCTTACTAAAGTCTACAAACGCCTTAACGGCATAACGGCAAAGCATTTAGAAGAATTACGTAGTCTTATATTTAGGTATAAAGTCGATTTTGTTGTATGTACACATTTAGCAATCGATATCGAAATGCTTCAAATCATTAGTTTAACATATTTAAGCTAATTAACCCTCTTTATCTTACTAAAGTCTACAAAAGCCTTAACGGCATAACGGCAGTGCATTTGGAAGAATTCCGTAATCTTATATTTAGGTATAAAATCGATTTTCTTGTATATACGCATTTAGCAATCGATATCGAAATGCTTCAAATCACTAGTTTAACATATTTAAGTTAATTAACCTTATTTATCTTACTGAAGTTCACGTAATGCCAAACGGTATAACGGCAGTGCTTTTGTGGGAATTTCGTTATCTTATATTTAGGTATAAAGTCGATTTTGTTGTATATACACATTTAGCAATCGATATCGAAATGCCTCAAATCATTAGTTTAACATATTTAAGTTAATTAACCTTCTTTAACATATTGAAGTTGATATAAGGCCATGGTGGCATAACGACAGTACATTTTGAAGAATTCCGTAATCTTATATTTAGGTATAAAGTCGATTTTTTTCTATATATACAATAAGCAATCGATATCTAAATGCTTCAAACCATTAGTTTAACATATTTAAGTTAATTAACCTTTTTTAACGTATTGAAGTTGACATAAGGCCATGGTGGCATAACGGCAGTACATTTGGAAGAATTCCGTAATCTTATATTTAGGTATAAAGTCAATTTTCTTGTATATATGCATTAAGCAATCGATATCGAAATGCTTTAAATCATTAGTTTGACATATTTAAGTTAACATAAAGCAATAACGGCATAACGGCAGTATATTTATATGAATTCCGTTATCTTATATTTAGGTATAAAGTCGATTTTGCTGTACATACACATTTAGCAATCGATATCGAAATGCTTCAAATCATTAGTTTAACATATTTAAGTTAGTTAACCTTCTTAACCATAATGAAGGTGATATAAAGCCATAGCGGCATAACGACAGTGCATTTAGAAGAATTCCCTAATCTTATATTTAGGTATAAAGTCGATTTTGTTGTACATACGCATCTAGTAATCCATATCGAAATGCTTCAAATCATTAGTTTAACATATTTAAGGGAATTAAACTTCTTTAACGTATTGAAGTTGATATAAAGGCATGGCGGCATAACGACAGTAGATTTGGAAGAATTCCGTAATCTTATATTTAGGTATAAGGTCGATTTTGTTGTATATAAATCGATATCGAAATGCTTTAAATCATTAGTTTAACATATTTAAGTTAATTAACCTTCTTTATCTTACTGAAGTTTACATAAAGCCAAAACCGTATAACGGCAGTGCATATGGAAGAATTCCGTAATCTTATATTTAACTAAAAAGTCGATTTTCTTGTATATACGCATTTAGCTATCGATACCGAAATGCTGCAACTCATTCGTTTAACATATTTAAGTTAGTTAACCTTCTTTAACGTAATAAAGGTGATATAGAGCCATGGCGGCATAACGACAGCGCATTTAGAAGAATTCCGTAATCTTATATTTGGGTATAAAGCCGATTTTGTTGTATATACGCATTTAGCAATCGATATCGAAATGCTTCAAATCATTAGTTTAACATATTTAAGTTAATTAACCTTCTTTAACGTATTGAAGTTGATGTTAAGCCATGGCAGCATAACGGCAGTGCATTTAGAAGAATTCCGTAATCTTATATTAGGTATAAAGTCGATTTTCTTGTATATACACATTTAGCTATCGATATCGAAATGCTTCAAATAACTAGTGAAACATATCTAAGTTAATAAACCTTTTTTAACGTATTTAAATTTATATAAAGCCATGGTGGCATTACGACAGTACATTTGGAAGAATTCCGTAATCTTATATTTAGGTATAAAGCCGATTTTGTTGTATATACGCATTTAGCAATCGATATCGAAATGCTTCAAATCATTAGTTTAACATATTTAAGTTAATTAACCTTCTTTAACGTATTGAAGTTGATGTAAAGCCATGGCAGCATAACGGCAGTGCATTTAGAAGAATTCCGTAATCTTATATTAGGTATAAAGCCGATTTTCTTGTATATACGCATTAAGCAATCGATATCGAAATGCTTCAAATCATTAGTTTAACATATTTAAGTTAATTAACCTTCTTTAACGTAATGAAGGTGATATAAAGCCATAGCGGCATAAAGGCAGTGTATTTCGATGAATTCCGTAATCTTATATTTAGGTATAAAATCGACTTTCTTGTATATAATCATTTAGCAATCTATATCGAAAGGCTTCAAATCATTAGTTTAGTATATTTAAGTTAATAAAGCTTATTTAACGCACTGAAGTTAACATAAAGCCATGGCGGCATAACGGCAGTGTATGTAGAAGAATTCCGTAATCTTATATTTAGGTATAAAGTCGATTTTCTTGTATATATGCATTAAGCAATCGATTTCGAAATGCTTCAAATAACTGGTTTAACATATTTAAGTTAGTTAACCTTCTTTAACGTAATGAAGGTGATATAAAGCCATGGCGGCATAACGACAGTGCATTTCGAAGAATTCCGTAATCTTATATTTAGGTATAAAGTCGATTTTCTTGTATATAAACATTTAGCAATCGATAACGAAATGCTTCAAATCATTAGTTTAACATATTTAAGTTAAATAGCCTTCTTTATCGAAATGAAGGTGACATAAAGCCATGGCGACATAACGACAGTACATTTGGAAGAATTCCGTAATCTTATGTTTTGGTATAAATTCGATTTTCTTGTATATATACATTTAGCTATCGATATCGAAATGCTTCAAATCATTAGTTTAATATATTTATGTTAATAAACCTTCTTTAACGAACGGAAGTTGGCTTAAAGCCATGGCGGCATAACGGCAGTGCATTTGGAAGAATTCCGTAATCTTATATTTAGGTAAAAAGTCGAGTTTGTTGTACATACACATTTAGCAATCGATATCGAAATGCTTCAAATCATTAGTTTAACATATTTAAGTTAGTTAACCTTCTTTAACGTATTGAAGTTGATATAAAGCCATGGCGGCATAACGACAGTGCATTTAGAAGAATTCCGTAATCTTATATTTAGGTATAAAATCGATTTTGTTGTAAATACACATTAGCAATCGATATCGAGATGGTTCAACTTATTAGTTTAACATATTTAAGTTAATTAACCTTATTTTTCCTACTGAAGTGTACGTAAAGCCATAACGGTATAACGGCAATGCATTTGGAAGAATTCCGTAATCTTATATTTAGGTATAAAGTCGATTTTCTTTTATATACACATTTAGATATCGATATCGAAATCCCTTTTTTAACGTATTGAAGTTGATATAAAGCCATGGCGGCATATCGACAGTACATTTGGAAGAATTCCGTAATCATATATTCAGGTATAAAGTCGATTTTCTTGTATATATGCATTAAGCAAACGATATCGAAATGCTTCAAATCATTAGTTTAACATATCTAAGTTAATAAACCTTCTTAAACGAACTTAAGTTAATATAAAGCCATAAAGGCATAACGGCAGTGCATTTGGAAGAATTCCGTAATCTTACATTTAGGTATCAAGTCGATTTTGTTGTGTATATGCATTAAGCAATCGATTTTGAAATACTTCAAATAATTAGTTTAACATATTTAAGTTTATTAACACTCTTTATTTTACTGAAGTTAAAACAAAGCCATGGCGGCACAACGGCAGTTCATGTAGAAGAATTCCCTAATCTTATATTTAGGTATAAAGTCGATTTTCTTGTATGTACACATTAAGCAATCGATATCGAAATGCCTCAAATCATTAGTTTAACATATTTAAGTTAATTAACCCCCTTTATCGTACTGAAGTCCACAAACGCCTTAACGGCATAACGGCAGTGCATGTAGAAGAATTCCGTTATCATATATTTAGGTATAAAATCGATTTTCTTGTATATACACATTTAGCAATCGATATCGAAGTGCCTCTATATATTAGCTAACATATTTAAGTTAATTAACCCTCTTTATCCTACTGAAGTCCACAAACGCCTTAACGGCATAACGGCAAAGCATTTAGAAGTATTCCGTAATCTTATATTTAGGTAAAAAGTCGATTTCTTGTTTATACTCATTTAGCAATCGATATCGAAATGCTTCGAATCATTAGTTTAACATATTTAAGTTAATTAACCCTCTTTATCTTACGGAAGTCTACAAACGCCTTACCGGCATAACGACAAAGCACTTGGAAGAGTTCCGTAATCTTATATTTAGATATAAAGTCGATTTTCTTGTATATACTCACTTAGCAATCCATTTCGAAAATCGTCAAATCATTAGTTTAACATATTTAAGTTAATAAAGCTTCTTTAACGCACTGAAGTTAACACAAAGCCATGGCGGCATAACGGCAATTCATGTAGAAGAATTCCGTAATCTTATATTTAGGTATAAAGTCGATTTGCTTGTATATACACATTTAGCAATCGATATCGAAATGCCTCAAATCATTAGTTTCACATATTTAATTTAATTAACCCTCTTTATCTTACTGAAGTCTACAAACGCCTTAACGGCATGACGGCAGTGCATGTAGAAAAATTCCGTTATGATATATTTAGGTATAAAGTCGATTTTATTGTATATACATTATAAATCATTAGTTTAACATATTTAAGTTAATTAGCCCTCTTTATCATACTGGAGTCTACAAACGCCATTACGGCATAACGGCAAAGCATTTAGAAGAATTCCGTAATCTTATATTTAGGTCTAAAGTCGGTTTTCTTGTATATACTCATTTAGCAATCGATATCGAAATGCCTCAAATCATTAGTTTAACATATTTAAGTTAATTAACCCTCTTTGTGTTACTGAAGTCTACAAACGCCTTAATGGCATAACGGCAGAGCATTTAGAAGAATTCCGTAATCTTATATTTAG
>JAPZAG010000286.1:0-64503 GCA_027475135.1 Bactrocera correcta | reverse complement strand
TTGACATGATTTGCATCGCATGGGAAGGGGTATATATTGGCGAACTAGTACTTTGCACCAGGCGATATCGATTTTATTGGGTAAATTATAGAGATTGAAAGTGAGCAAGACCACTCCCGATGGTAATAATTTGCCATCAATATATTTTTTAAATTTGTAAACCTCGACTACTCCTTGGGAGGATAATTCTTTAATGATTTCTTCTTCTGCAACATTGTTGAGAAAAGGAGCGTATACGGTACCTTTCACTTGGTTGAGTGATGCGTGTAGCGTGGCTAATATAGCACATACGCCTACCAATTGTTTTGCCCTTAGAAATTTTTCAGCTATTTTGTTATTCTTTACCAGAAGCAATAGTTTTCCATCACGAAGAGTGGATATGTTAAGCACTTCACTACTAATTTGCTTGATGGCATGATGTATTGCGAAACATGAGTAGGATGCAATAGGTCTGGACGGATCAGTAGCTTCAATCACAATAAATTTTGGGTCGTCTCCTTTATTTTCGGGTAGAAAAGGGAAATCTTCTAGTTGAAAAGCTATTGGAGGTTTGCGTTTTTTTCTTTTAGGTCCCCTGTCGAGTATAGCGAAGCGATTCTCCCTGATATTTGATGGCATCGGAGCCATCGTACACGTGTAAAAGTTTATGTTTTTGAGTTTGGAATGCTAGTGAGCAATGTAAATACGAATAACGAAAGAAATAGAGCACTCGCGAGCGGTGAAAAACGAATTAAGTAGTTGATGAATTAAGAAAACACTGCGTAAGCGAAAAAACAAAAGACGTCTTTACGGCACGAGAGATAGTCGATGACTGATACCTAAATATAAGATTACGTTATTCTTCTAAATACACTGCCGTTATGCCGTTAAGGCTTTTGTAGACTTCAGTCAGATAAGGAGGTTTAATTAACTTAAATATGTTATATTAATGATTTGAAGGATTAAAATATCGATCGCTAAAAGTTTATATACAAGAAAATCGACTTTATACCTAAATATAAGACTACGGAATTCTTCCAAATGTACTGTCGTTATGCCGCCATAGCTGTATATCAACTTCAATACGTTAAAGAAGGTTAATTAACTTAAATATGTTAAACTAATGATTTGAAGCATTTCGACATCGCTTGCTAAATGTGTATATAAAAGAAAATCGAATTTATACCTAAACATAAGATTACGGAGTTCTTCCAAATGTACTGTCGTTATGCCGCCATGGCTTTATATCAACTTCAATACGTTAAAGAAGGTTAATTAACTTAAATATGTTAAAATATTGATTTGAATCATTTCGATATCGATTGCTTAATGCGTATATACAAGAAAATCAACTTTATACCTGAATATAAGATTACGGAATTCTTCTAAATGCACTGTCGTTATGTCGCCATGGCTTTATATCACCTCTATTACGTTAAATAAGGTTAATTAACTTAAATATGTTAAACTAATGATTTGAAGATTTTCGATACCGACTGCTAACTTTGTAAATATAAGAAAATCGACTATATACCTTAATATAAGATTACGAAATTCTTCTACATGCACTGTCGTTATGCAGCCATGGCTTTATATCACCTTCATTACGTTAAAGAAGGTTAATTAACATAAATATGTTAAACTAATGATTTGAAGCATTGCGATATCGATTGCTAAATGTGTATGTACAACAAAATCGACTTTATACCTAAATATGTCAATTTCAGTTCGCTAAAGGAAGTTAATTAACTTAAATATGTTAAACTAGTTATCTGAAGCATTTCGATATCGATTGCGAAATACCTATATACAAGAAAATCGACTTTATACGTAAATATAAGATTACGGAATTCTTCCACATGTACTGTCGTTATGCCGCCATGGTTCTATATCAACTTCAATACGTTAAAGAAGGTTAATTATTTTAAATATGTTAAACTAATGGTTTGAAGCATTTCGATATCGATTGCTAAATGTATAAATACAAGAAAATCGACTTTATACCTGAATATAAAATTATAACATTACGGAATTCTTCTAAATGCACTGGCGTTATACCGTTAAGGCTCTATGTAGACTTCAGTAAGCTAAAAAACGTTTATTAACTTAATGTGTTAAACTAATGATTTGAAGCATTTCGATATCGATAGCTAAATGTGTATATACAAGAAAATCGACCTTATACCTAAATATGAGATTACGGAATTCTTCTACATGCACTGCCGTTATGCCGCCATGGCTATATGCCAACTTCAGATCGTTAAAGAAGATTTATTACCTTAAATATGTTAAACTTATGAGCTGAAGCATTTCGATATCGATTGCTTAATGTGTATATACAACAAAAACGACTTTTTACCTTAATATAAGATTACGGAATTCTTCCAAATGCTCTGCCGTTATACCGTTATGGCTTTATGTAAACTTCAGTAAGATAAAGAAGGTTAATAACCTTAAATATGTTAAACTATCGATTTGAAACATTTCGTTATCGATTGCTTAATGTGTATATACAAGAAAATCGAATTTATACCTAAATACAAGATTACGGAATTTTTCTAAATGCACTGCCGTTATGCCGTTAAGGCTTTCGTAGACTTCAGTAAGATAGAGAGGGTTAATTAACTTAAATATGTTAAACTAATGATTTGAAGCATTTCGATATCGATTGCTTAATGCGTATATACAAGAAAATCGACTTTATACATAATTATAAGATTACGGAATTCTTCCACATGTACTGTCGTTATGCCGCCATGGCTTTATATCACCTTCAATACGTTAAAGAAGGTTAATTATTTTAAATATGTTAAACTAATGGTTTGAAGCATTTCGATATCGATTGCTAAATGTGTAAATACACCAAAATCGACTTTATACCTAAATATAACATTACGGAATTCTTCTAAAGGCACTGCCGTTATGCCGTTAAGGCTTTTGTAGACTTCAGTAAGATATCGATTACAAAATGTGTATATACAAGAAAATCGACTTTATGCCTAGATATAAGACTACGGAATTCTTCTAAATGCAGTGCCGTTATGGCTTTATGTCAACTTCAGTACACTAAAAGAGGTTTATTAACTTAAATATGTTAAACCAGTTATCTGAAGCGTTTCGATATCGATTGCGAAATGTATATATACAAGAGAATCGACTTTATACCTAAATATAAGATTACGGAACTCTTCAACATGTACTGTCGTTATGCCGCCATGGCTTTATATCACCTTCAATACGTTAAAGAAGGTTAATTATTTTAAATATGGTAAACTAATGGTTTGAAGCATTTCGATATCGATTGCTAAATGTGAATATACAAGAAAATCGACTTTATACCTAAATATAAGATTACGGAATTCTTCTACATGCACTGCCGTTATACCATCATGTCTATATGCAAACTTCAGATCGTTAAAGAAGGTTTATTAACTTAAATATGTTAAACTTATGAGCTGAAGCATTTCGGTATCGATTGCTTAATGTGCATATACAACAAAATCGACTTTTCGCCTTAATATGAGATTACGGAATTCTTCCAAATGCACTGCCGTTATACCGTTATGGCTTTATGTAAACTTCAGTAAGATAAAGAAGTTTAATAACCTTAGATATATTAAATTATCGATTTGAAGCATTTCGCTATCGATTGCTTAATGTGTATATACAAGAAAATCGAATTTATATTTAAATACAAGATTACGAAATTCTTCTAAATGCACTGCCGTTATGCCGCCATGGCTTTATATCAACTTCAATACGTTAAAGAAGGTTAATTAACTTAAATATGTTAAACTAATAATTTGAAGCATTTCGATATCGCTTGCTAAATGTGTACATACAAGAAAATCAAATTTATACCTAAATATAAGATAACGGAATTCTTCTAAATGCACTGCCGTTATGCCGTTAAGACTTTATGTAGACTTCAGTAAGACAGAGAGGGTTAATTAACTTGAATATGTTAAGCTAATGATTTGAAGCATTTCGATATCGATTGCTTAATATGTAAATACAAGAAAATCGACATTATACCTAAATATAAGAATACGGAATTCTTCTAAATGCACTGCAGTTATACCGTTAAGGCTTTATGAAGACTTCAGTGCATTAAAGAAGGTTTATTAACTTAAATATGTTAAACTAATGATTTGAAGCATTTCGATATCGATTGCTAAATGTGTATATACAAGAAAATCGACCTTATACCTAAATATAAGATTACGGAATTCTTCTACATGCACTGCCGATATGCCGCCATGGCTTTGTGTTATTTTCAGTGCGTTAAAGAAGCTTTATTAACTTAAATATATTAAACTAATGATTTGAAGCATTTCGATATCGATTGATAAATGAGTATATACAAGAAAATCGACTTTATACCTAAATATAAGATTACGGAATTCTTCTAAATGCACTGCCGTCATGCCGTTAAGGCTTTGGAAGACTTCAGTAATATATCGATTGCAAAATCAAATGTACTGAAAATGTACTGCCGATTTGAAGCATTTCGATATCGACTGCTTAATGCGTATATACAAAAAAATCGACTTTTTACCTAGATATAAGATTACGGAATTCATACAAATGCGCTGCCGTTATACCGTAATGGCTTTATGTAAACTTCAGTAAGATAAAGAGGATTTATTAACTTAAATATGTTAAACTAATGATGTGAAGCATTTCGATATCGATTGCTTAATGTGTATATACAAGAAAATCGACTTTATACCTAAATTTAAGATTACGGAATTCTTCTAAATGCACTGCCGTTATGCCGCCATGACTTTATGCAAACGTCAGTTCGTTAAAGAAGGTTAATTAACTTAAATATGTTAAACTAATGATTTGAAGCATTTCGACATCGCTTGCTAAATGTGTATATAAAAGAAAATCGAATTTATACCTAAACATAAGATTACGGAGTTCTTCCAAATGTACTGTCGTTATGCCGCCATGGCTTTATATCAACTTCAATACGTTAAAGAAGGTTAATTAACTTAAATATGTTAAAATATTGATTTGAATCATTTCGATATCGATTGCTTAATGCGTATATACAAGAAAATCAACTTTATACCTGAATATAAGATTACGGAATTCTTCTAAATGCACTGTCGTTATGTCGCCATGGCTTTATATCACCTCTATTACGTTAAATAAGGTTAATTAACTTAAATATGTTAAACTAATGATTTGAAGATTTTCGATACCGACTGCTAACTTTGTAAATATAAGAAAATCGACTATATACCTTAATATAAGATTACGAAATTCTTCTACATGCACTGTCGTTATGCAGCCATGGCTTTATATCACCTTCATTACGTTAAAGAAGGTTAATTAACATAAATATGTTAAACTAATGATTTGAAGCATTTCGATATCGATTGCTAAATGTGTATGTACAACAAATCGACTTTATACCTAAATATGTCAATTTCAGTTCGCTAAAGGAAGTTAATTAACTTAAATATGTTAAACTAGTTATCTGAAGCATTTCGATATCGATTGCGAAATACCTATATACAAGAAAATCGACTTTATACGTAAATATAAGATTACGGAATTCTTCCACATGTACTGTCGTTATGCCGCCATGGTTCTATATCAACTTCAATACGTTAAAGAAGGTTAATTATTTTAAATATGTTAAACTAATGGTTTGAAGCATTTCGATATCGATTGCTAAATGTATAAATACAAGAAAATCGACTTTATACCTGAATATAAAATTATAACATTACGGAATTCTTCTAAATGCACTGGCGTTATACCGTTAAGGCTCTATGTAGACTTCAGTAAGCTAAAAAACGTTTATTAACTTAATGTGTTAAACTAATGATTTGAAGCATTTCGATATCGATAGCTAAATGTGTATATACAAGAAAATCGACCTTATACCTAAATATGAGATTACGGAATTCTTCTACATGCACTGCCGTTATGCCGCCATGGCTATATGCCAACTTCAGATCGTTAAAGAAGATTTATTACCTTAAATATGTTAAACTTATGAGCTGAAGCATTTCGATATCGATTGCTTAATGTGTATATACAACAAAAACGACTTTTTACCTTAATATAAGATTACGGAATTCTTCCAAATGCTCTGCCGTTATACCGTTATGGCTTTATGTAAACTTCAGTAAGATAAAGAAGGTTAATAACCTTAAATATGTTAAACTATCGATTTGAAACATTTCGTTATCGATTGCTTAATGTGTATATACAAGAAAATCGAATTTATACCTAAATACAAGATTACGGATTTTTTCTAAATGCACTGCCGTTATGCCGTTAAGGCTTTCGTAGACTTCAGTAAGATAGAGAGGGTTAATTAACTTAAATATGTTAAACTAATGATTTGAAGCATTTCGATATCGATTGCTTAATGCGTATATACAAGAAAATCGACTTTATACATAATTATAAGATTACGGAATTCTTCCACATGTACTGTCGTTATGCCGCCATGGCTTTATATCACCTTCAATACGTTAAAGAAGGTTAATTATTTTAAATATGTTAAACTAATGGTTTGAAGCATTTCGATATCGATTGCTAAATGTGTAAATACACCAAAATCGACTTTATACCTAAATATAACATTACGGAATTCTTCTAAAGGCACTGCCGTTATGCCGTTAAGGCTTTTGTAGACTTCAGTAAGATATCGATTACAAAATGTGTATATACAAGAAAATCGACTTTATGCCTAGATATAAGACTACGGAATTCTTCTAAATGCAGTGCCGTTATGGCTTTATGTCAACTTCAGTACACTAAAAGAGGTTTATTAACTTAAATATGTTAAACCAGTTATCTGAAGCGTTTCGATATCGATTGCGAAATGTATATATACAAGAGAATCGACTTTATACCTAAATATAAGATTACGGAACTCTTCAACATGTACTGTCGTTATGCCGCCATGGCTTTATATCACTTCAATACGTTAAAGAAGGTTAATTATTTTAAATATGGTAAACTAATGGTTTGAAGCATTTCGATATCGATTGCTTTTTTTTTTTTTTTTTTTTTTTTTTTTTTTTTTTTTTTTTTTTTTTTTTTTTTTTTTTTTTTTTTTTTTTTTTTTTTTTTTTTTTTTTTTTTTTTTTTTTTTTTTTTTTTTTTTTTTTTTTTTTTTTTTTTTTTTTTTTTTTTTTTTTTTTTTTTTTTTTTTTTTTTTTTTTTTTTTTTTTTTTTTTTTTTTTTTTTTTTTTTTTTTTTTTTTTTTTTTTTTTTTTTTTTTTTTTTTTTTTTTTTTTTTTTTTTTTTTTTTTTTTTTTTTTTTTTTTTTTTTTTTTTTTTTTTTTTTTTTTTTTTTTTTTTTTTTTTTTTTTTTTTTTTTTTTTTTTTTTTTTTTTTTTTTTTTTTTTTTTTTTTTTTTACTCATTACGTTAAATAAGGTTAATTAACTTAAATATGTTAAACTAATGATTTGAAGATTTTAAAAAACCGACTGCTAACTTTGTAAATATAAGAAAATCGACTATATACCTTAATATAAGATTACGAAATTCTTCTACATGCACTGTCGTTACAGCCATGGCTTTATATCCCCTTTAAAAATTATGTTAAAGAAGTTAATTAACATAAATATGTTAACTAATGATTTAAACATTTCGATATCGATTTAAATGTGTATGTACAACAAAATCGTTTTTTCCAAATATGTCAATTTCAGTTCGCTAAATGAAGTTAATTAACTTAAATATGTTAAACTATTATCTGAAGCATTTCGATATCGATTGGAAATACCTATATACAAGAAAATCGATTTATACGTAAATATAAGATTACGGAATTCTTCCACATGTATGTCGTTATGCCGCCATGGTTCTATATCAACTTCAATACGTTAAAGAAGGTTAATTATTTTAAATATGTTAAACTAATGGTTTGAAGCATTTAATATCGATTGCTAAATGTATAATACAAGAAAATCGACTTTATACCTGAATATAAAATTATAACTTAAATTCTTCTAAATACTGGCGTTATACGTTAAGGCTCTATTAGACTTCAGTAAGCTAAAAAACTTTTTTAAAACTTAATGTGTTAAACTAATGATTTGAAGCATTTGATATCGAAGCTAAATGTGTATATACAAGAAAATCGACCTTATACCTAAATATGAGATTACGGAATTCTTCTACATGACTGCCTTATGCCGCCATGGCTATATGCCAACTTCATCGTTAAAGAAATTTATTACCTTAAATATGAAACTTATGAGCTGAAGCATTTCGATATCGATTGCTTAATGTGTATATACAACATAAACGTTTTTACCAATATAAGATTACGGAATTCTTCCAAATGCTCGCCGTTATACCGTTATCTTTATGTAAACTTCAGTAAGATAAAGAAGGTTAATAACCTTAAATATGTTAAACTATCGTTTAAACATTTCGTTATCGATTGCTTAATGTGTATATACAAGAAAATCGAATTTATCCCTAAATAAAATTACGGATTTTTTCTAAATGCACTGCCGTTATGCCGAAGGCTTTCGTAACTTCAGTAATAGAGAGGGTTAATTAACTTAAATATGTTAAACTAATGTTTGAATCATTTCGATATCGATTGCTTAATGCGTTTATACAAGAAAATCGACTTTATGATAATTATAAGATTAGGGAATTCTTCCACATGTACTGTCGTTATGCCGCATGGCTTTATATCACCTTCAATACGTTAAAGAAGGTTAATTATTTTAAATATGTTAAACTAATGGTTTGAAGCATTTCGATATATTGCTAAATGTGTAAATACACCAAAATCGACTTTATACCTAAATATAACATTACGGAATTCTTCTAAAGGCACTGCCGTTATGCGTTAACTTTTGTAGACTTCAGTAAGATATCGATTACAAAATGTGTATATACAAGAAAATCGACTTTATGCCAAAGATATAAGACTACGGAATTCTTCAAATGCAGTGCCGTTATGGCTTTATGTCAACTTCAGTACACTAAAAGAGGTTTATTAACTTAAATATGTTAAACCAGTTATCTGAAGCGTTTCGATATCGATTGCGAAATGTATATATACAAGAGAATCGACTTTATACCTAAATATAAGATTACGGAACTCTTCAACATGTACTGTCGTTATGCCGCCATGGCTTTATATCACATTCAATACGTTAAAGAAGGTTAATTATTTTAAATATGGTAAACTAATGGTTTGAAGCATTTCGATATCGATTGCTAAATGTGAATATACAAGAAAATCGACTTTATACCTAAATATAAGATTACGGAATTCTTCTACATGCACTGCCGTTATACCATCATGTCTATATGCAAACTTCAGATCGTTAAAGAAGGTTTATTAACTTAAATATGTTAAACTTATGAGCTGAAGCATTTCGGTATCGATTGCTTAATGTGCATATACAACAAAATCGACTTTTCGCCTTAATATGAGATTACGGAATTCTTCCAAATGCACTGCCGTTATACCGTTATGGCTTTATGTAAACTTCAGTAAGATAAAGAAGTTTAATAACCTTAGATATATTAAATTATCGATTTGAAGCATTTCGCTATCGATTGCTTAATGTGTATATACAAGAAAATCGAATTTATATTTAAATACAAGATTACGAAATTCTTCTAAATGCACTGCCGTTATGCCGCCATGGCTTTATATCAACTTCAATACGTTAAAGAAGGTTAATTAACTTAAATATGTTAAACTAATAATTTGAAGCATTTCGATATCGCTTGCTAAATGTGTACATACAAGAAAATCAAATTTATACCTAAATATAAGATAACGGAATTCTTCTAAATGCACTGCCGTTATGCCGTTAAGACTTTATGTAGACTTCAGTAAGACAGAGAGGGTTAATTAACTTGAATATGTTAAGCTAATGATTTGAAGCATTTCGATATCGATTGCTTAATATGTAAATACAAGAAAATCGACATTATACCTAAATATAAGAATACGGAATTCTTCTAAATGCACTGCAGTTATACCGTTAAGGCTTTATGAAGACTTCAGTGCATTAAAGAAGGTTTATTAACTTAAATATGTTAAACTAATGATTTGAAGCATTTCGATATCGATTGCTAAATGTGTATATACAAGAAAATCGACCTTATACCTAAATATAAGATTACGGAATTCTTCTACATGCACTGCCGATATGCCGCCATGGCTTTGTGTTATTTTCAGTGCGTTAAAGAAGCTTTATTAACTTAAATATATTAAACTAATGATTTGAAGCATTTCGATATCGATTGATAAATGAGTATATACAAGAAAATCGACTTTATACCTAAATATAAGATTACGGAATTCTTCTAAATGCACTGCCGTCATGCCGTTAAGGCTTTGGAAGACTTCAGTAATATATCGATTGCAAAATCAAATGTACTGAAAATGTACTGCCGATTTGAAGCATTTCGATATCGACTGCTTAATGCGTATATACAAAAAAATCGACTTTTTACCTAGATATAAGATTACGGAATTCATACAAATGCGCTGCCGTTATACCGTAATGGCTTTATGTAAACTTCAGTAAGATAAAGAGGATTTATTAACTTAAATATGTTAAACTAATGATGTGAAGCATTTCGATATCGATTGCTTAATGTGTATATACAAGAAAATCGACTTTATACCTAAATTTAAGATTACGGAATTCTTCTAAATGCACTGCCGTTATGCCGCCATGACTTTATGCAAACGTCAGTTCGTTAAAGAAGCTTTATTAACTTAAATATTTGAACCATTTCGATATCGATTGCTAAAGGTGTATATACAAAAAAATCGACTTTTTACCTAGATATAAGATTACGGAATCCTTTAAATGCACTGCCGTTATGCCGTTATGGCTTTATGTCAACTTCAGTTCGTTAGAGAAGGTTTTTAACTTAAATGTGTTAAACCAGTTATTTGAAGCATTTCGATATCGATTGCTTAATGCATATATACAAGAAAATCGACTTTATACCTAAACATAAGATAACGGAATTTTTCTAAATGCACTGTCGTTATGCCGCCATGGCTTTATGCCAACTTCAGTTCGTTAAAGAAGGTTTATTAAGTTAAATATGTTAAACTAATGACTTGAAGCATTTCGATGTCGATTGCTAAATGAGTATATACAAGAAAATCGACTTTATACCTAAACATAAGATTACGTTATTCTTCTAAATACACTGCCGTTATGCCGTTAAGGCTTTTGTAGACTTCAGTCAGATAAGGAGGTTTAATTAACTTAAATATGTTAAATTATTGATTTGAAGTATTAAAATATCGATCGCTAAAAGTTTATATACAAGAAAATCGACTTTATACCTAAATATAAGATTACGGAATTCTTCCAAATGTACTGTCGTTATGCCGGCATAGCTGTATATCAACTTCAATACGTTAAAGAAGGTTAATTAACTTAAATATGTTAAACTAATGATTTGAAGCATTTCGACATCGCTTGCTAAATGTGTATATAAAAGAAAATCGAATTTATACCTAAACATAAGATTACGGAGTTCTTCCAAATGTACTGTCGTTATGCCGCCATGGCTTTATATCAACTTCAATACGTTAAAGAAGGTTAATTAACTTAAATATGTTAAAATATTGATTTGAATCATTTCGATATCGATTGCTAAATGCGAATATACAAGAAAATCAACTTTATACCTGAATATAAGATTACGGAATTCTTCTACATGCACTGCCGTTATGCCGCCATGGCTATATGCCAACTTCAGATCGTTAAAGAAGATTTATTACCTTAAATATGTTAAACTTATGAGCTGAAGCATTTCGATATCGATTGCTTAACGTGTATATACAACAAAAACGACTTTTTACCTTAATATAAGATTACGGAGTTCTTCTAAATGCACTGTCGTTATGTCGCCATGGCTTTATATCACCTTCATTACGTTAAAGAAGGTTAATTAACTTAAATATGTTAAACTAATGATTTGAAGATTTTCGATACCGACTGCTAAATTTGTAAATATAAGAAAATCGACTATATACCTTAATATAAGATTACGAAATTCTTCTACATGCACTGTCGTTATGCAGCCATGGCTTTATATCACCTTCATTACGTTAAAGATGGTTAATTAACTTAAATATGTTAAACTAATGATTTGAAGCATTTCGATATCGATTGCTAAATGTGTATGTACAACAAAATCGACTTTATACCTAAATATGTCAATTTCAGTTCGCTAAAGAAAGTTAATTAACTTAAATATGTTAAACTTGTTATCTGAAGCATTTCGATATCGATTGCGAAATATCTATATACAAGAAAATCGACTTTATACGTAAATATAAGATTACGGAATTCTTCCACATGTACTGTCGTTATGCCGCCATGGTTCTATATCAACTTCAATACGTTAAAGAAGGTTAATTATTTTAAATATGTTAAACTAATGGTTTGAAGCATTTCGATATCGATTGCTAAATGTGTAAATACAAGAAAATCGACTTTATACCTGAATATAAAATTATAACATTACGGAATTCTTCTAAATGCACTGGCGTTATACCGTTAAGGCTCTATGTAAACTTCAGTAAGCTAAAAAACGTTTATTAACTTAATGTGTTAAACTAATGATTTGAAGCATTTCGATATCGATAGCTAAATGAGTATATACAAGAAAATCGACTTTATACCTAAATATAAGATTACGTTATTCTTCTAAATGCACTCCGTTATGCCATCATGGCTATATGAAAACTTCAGATCGTTAAAGAAGATTTATTACCTTAAATATGTTAAACTTATGAGCTGAAGCATTTCGATATCGATTGCTTAATGTGTATATACAACAAAAACGACTTTTTACCTTAATATAAGATTACGGAATTCTTCCAAATGCTCTGCCGTTATACCGTTATGGCTTTATGTAAACTTCAGTAAGATAAAGAAGGTTAATAACCTTAAATATGTTAAACTATCGATTTGAAACATTTCGTTATCGATTGCTTAATGTGTATATTCAAGAAAATCGAATTTATACCTAAATATAAGATTACGAAATTCTTCTAAATGCACTGCCGTTATGCCGCCATCAAACATACTGCCGATATGCCGTTATGGCTTTATGTAAACTTCAGTAAGATAGAGGGGGTTAATTAACCGAAATATGCTAAACCAGTTATGTGAAGCGTTTCGATATCTATTGCTAAATGCCTATACACAACAAAATCGAACTTATACCTAAATATAAGATTACGGAGTTTTTCTAAATGCACTGTCGTTATGCCGCCATGGCTTTATATCACCTTCATTACGTTAAAGAAGGTTAATTAACTTAAATATGTTAAACTAATGATTTGAAGCATTTTGATATCGAGTGCGAAATGTATTTATACAAGAAAATCGACTTTATACCTAAATATAAGATTACGGAATTCTTATACATGCACTGTCGTTATGCCGCCATGGCTTTATATAACCTTCATTACGCTAAAGAAGGTTTATTAACTTAAATATGTTAAACTAATGGTTTGAAGCATTTCGATATCGATTGCTAAATGTGTAAATACAAGAAAATCGATTTTATACCTAAATATAAAATTATAACATTACTAAATTCTTCTAAATGCACTGCCGTTATACCGTTAAGGCTTTATGTAAACTTCAGTAAGCTAAAAAATGTTTATTAACAAAATATGTTAAACTAATGATTTGAAGCATTTCGATATCGATAGCTAAATGAGTATATACAAGAAAATCGACTTTATACCTAAATATAAGATTACGTTATTCTTCTAAATGCACTCCGTTATGCCATCATGGCTATATGAAAACTTCAGATCGTTAAAGAAGGTAAATTAACTTAAATATGTTAAACTAATGATTTGAAGCATTTCGATATCGATTGCTAAACGTGTATGTACAACAAAATCGACTTTATACCTAAATATGTCAACTTCAGTTCGCTAAAGGAAGTTTATTAACTTAAATATGTTAAACCAGTTATCTGAAGCATTTTGATATCGATTGCGAAATATATATATACAAGAAAATCGACTTTATACCTAAATATAAGATAACGGAAATCTTCTAAATGCAGTGCAGTTATACCGTTATAATAAACTAATGATTTGAAGCATCTCGATATCGATAGCTAAATGTGTATATACAAGAAAATCAACTTTATACCTAAATATGAGATTACAAAATTCTTCTAAATGCACTGCCGTTATGCCGCTATGGCTTTATGCCAACTTCAATACGTTAAAGAAGGTTAATTAACTTAAATATGTTAAACTAATGATTTGAAGCATTTCGATATCGATTGCTAAATGTGTATATACAAGAAAATCGAATTTGTACATAATTATAAGATTACGGAATTCTTCCAACTGTACTGTCGTTATGCCGCCATGGCTATATATCAACTTCAATACGTTAAAGAAGGTTCATTAACTTAAATATGTTAAACTAATAATTTGAAGCATTTCGATATCGCTTGCTAAATGAGCGTATACAAGAAGGTCGAATTTATACCTAAATATATGATAACGGAATTCTTCTAAATGCTGTGCAGTTATACCGTTAAGGCTTTATGTAGACTTCAGTGCGTTAAAGAAGGTTTATTAACTTAAATATGTTAAACTAATGATTTGAAGCATCTCGATATCGATTGCTAAATGTGCATACTCAAGAAAATCGACTTTATACCTAAATATAAGATTAGGGAAATCTTCCAAATGTACTGTCGTTATGCCGCCATGGCTTTATATCTCCTTCAATAAGTTAAAGAAGGTTAATTATTTTAAATATGTTAAACTAATGGTTTGGAGCATTTCGATATCGATTGCTATATGTGTAAATACAAGAAAATCGACTTTATACCTAAATATAAAATTATAACATTACGGAATTCTTCTAAATGCACTGCCGTTATACCGTTAAGGCTTTATGTAGACTTCAGTAAGCTAAAAAATGTTTATTAACTTAGTATGTTTAACTAATGATTTGAAGCATTTCGATATCGATAGCTTAATGTGTATTTACAAGAAAATCGACTTTATACCTAAATATAAGTTTATGGAATTCTTCTATATCCACTGCCGTTATGCCGCCATGGCTATATGCCCACTTCAGATCGTTAAAGAAGGTTTATTAATTTAAATATGTTAAACTTGTGAGCTGAAGCATTCCGATATCGATTGCTAAATGTGTATATACAAAAAAATCGATTTTGTAACTAAATAAAAGATTACGGAATTCACCCAAATGTACTGTCGTTATGCCACCATGGCTTTATATCAACTTCAATACGTTAAAGAAGGTTAATTAACTTAAATATGTTAAACTAATGATTTGAAGCATTTCGATATCGCTTGCTTAATGTGTATATAAAAGAAAATCGAATTTATACCTTAACATAAGATTACGAAATTCTTCCAAATGTACTGTCGTTATGCCGCCATGGCTTTATATCAACTTCAATACGTTAAAGAAGGTTAATTAACTTAAATATCTTAAACTAATGATTTGAAGCATTTCGATATCGATTGCTAAATATGTATATACAAGAAAATCGACTTTGTACCTAAATATGATATTATAGAATTCTTCTAAATGCACTGCCGTTATGCCGCCATGGCTTTATATCAACTTCAATACGTTAAAGAAGGTTAATTAACTTAAATATGTTAAACTAATGATTTGAAGCATTTCGATATCGCTTGCTTAATGTGTATAAAACAAGAAAATCGAATTTATCCCTTTAATTATAAGATTACGGAATTTTTCCCAAAACTGTACTGTCGTTATGCCGCCATGGCTATGTATCAACTTCAATACGTTAAAAAAGGGTTAATTAACTTAAATATGTTAAACTAATGATTTGAAGCATTTCGATATCGCTTGCTAAAAGAGTATATACAAAAAAAGTCAAACTTTGTCCCTTAAATATATGTTTAAGGAATTCTTCTAAATGCACTGCCGTTATGCCGTCATGGCTTTATGTAACTTAAAGTGCGTTAAAGGAAGGTTTATTAACTTAAATATGTTAAACTAATGATTTGAAGCATTTCGATATCGATTGCTAAATGTGTATATCAAGAAAATCAAACTTTATACCAAAATTATAAAAATTGGGGAAAATTTTTCCCAAAACTGTACTGTCGTTATGCCGCCATGGCTATGTATCTCCTTCAAAAACGTTAAAAAAGGGTTAAACTTAACTTAAATATGTTTAACTAATGATTTGAAGCATTTTGATATCGCTTGCAAAAATGAGTAAAATACAAAAAAAGTCAAACTTTATCCCTTAAATAAAATTTTAACGGAATTCTTCTAAATGCTGTGCCGTTATGCCGTCATGGCTTTATGCCCACTTCAGTCTTTAAAAGGAAGGTTTATTAATTTAAATATGTTAAACTAATGATTTGAAGCATTTCGATATCGATTGCTAAATGTGTATATCAAGAAAATTTCGATTTTATACCTAAAAAATAAAAATTGGGGAAAATTCCCCCCAAAAATGTACTGTCGTTATGCCGCCATGGCTTTATATCCCTTCAATAAGTTAAAAAAGGTTATTAACTTAAATATGTTTAACTAATGATTTGAAGCATTTCGATATCGATTGCTAAATGTGTATAATACAAGAAAATCGACTTTATACCTAAATATAATTTTATGGAATTCTTCTATATGCACTGCCGTTATGCCGCCATGGCTATATGCCCACTTCAGATCGTTAAAGAAGGTTTATTAATTTAAATATGTTAAACTTGTGAGCTGAAGCATTCGATATCGATTGCTAAATGTGTATATACAAGAAAATCGATTTTGTACCTAAATAAAAGATTACGGAATTCACCCAAATGCACTGCCGTTATGCCGCCATGGCTTTATATCAACTTCACTACGTTAAAGAAGGTTAATTAACTTAAATATGTTAAACTAATGATTTGAAGCATTTCGATATCGATTGCTAAATGTGTATATACAAGAAAATCGAATTTATACCTAAATATGAGATTACGGAATTCTTCTAAATGCACTGCCGTTATACCGTTAAGGCTTTATGTAGACTTCAGTACGTTAAAGAAGGTTAATTAACTTAAATATGTTAAACTAATGATTTGAAGCATTTCGATATCGATTGCTAAATGTGTATATACAAGAAAATCGAATTAATACCTAATTATAAGATTACGGAATTCTTCCAACTGTACTGTCGTTATGCCGCCATGGCTATATATCAACTTCAATACGTTATAGAAGGTTAATTAACTTAAATATGTTAAACTAATAATTTGAAGCATTTCGATATCGCTTGCTAAATGAGTATATAAAAGAAAGTCGAATTTATACTTAAATATATGATAACGGAATTCTTCTAAATGCTGTGCAGTAATACCGCTAAGGCTTTATGTAGACTTCAGTGCCTTAAAGAAGGTTAATTAACTTAAATGTGTTAAACTAATGATTTGAAGCATTTCGATATCGATTGCTAAATGTGTATATACAAGAAAATCGACTTTATACCTAAATATGAGATTACGGAATTCTTCTAAATGCACTGCCGTTATGCCGCCATGGCTTTATATCACCTTCATTACGTTAAAGAAGGTCAATTAACTTAAATATGTTAAACTAATGATTTGAAGCATTTCGATATCGCTTGCTAAATGCGTATATACAACAAAATCGACTCTATACCTAAATATAAGATTACGGAATTGTTCTAAATGCACTGTCGTTATGCCGTCATGGCTTTATATCACCTTCATTACGTTAAAGAAGGTCAATTAACTTAAATATGTTAAACTAATGATTTGAAGCATTTCGATATCGCTTGCTAAAGGAGTATATACAAGAAAGTCGAATTTATACCTAAATATAAGATAACGGAATTCTCCTACATGCAGTGCAGTTATACCGTTAAGGCTTTATGTAGACTTCAGTGCGTTAAAGAAGGTTTATTAACTTAAATATGTTAAACTAATGATTTGAAGAATCTCGGTATCGATTGCTAAATGTGTATACTCAAGAAAATCGACTTTATACCTAAATATAAGATTAGGGAATTCTTCCAAATGTACTGTCGTTATGCCGCCATGGCTTTGTATCAACTTCAATACGTTAAAGAAGGTTAATTAGTTTAAATATGTTAAGCTAATGAAAAAAAAAAAAAAAAAAAAAAAAAAAATTTCGATATCGATGCTAAATGTGTATTACAAGAAAATCGATTATACCTATATAAGATTAGGAATTCTTCCAATTACTGCTTATGCCGCCATGGCTATATCAACTTCAATCGTTATAGAAGGTTAATTAACTTAAATATGTTAAACTAATAATTTGAAGCATTTCGATATCGCTTGCTAAATGAGTATATAAAAGAAAGTCGAATTTATACTTAAAATATGATAACGGAATTCTTCTAAATGCTGTCGTAATCCGCAAGGCTTTATGTAGACTTCAGTGCCTTAAAGAAGGTTAATTAACTTAAATGTGTTAAACTAATGATTTGAAGCATTTCGATATCGATTGCTAAATGTGTATATACAAGAAAATCGACTTTATACCTAAATATGAGATTACGGAATTCTTCTAAATGCACTGCCGTTATGCCGCCATGGCTTTATATCACCTTCATTACGTTAAAGAAGGTCAATTAACTTAAATATGTTAAACTAATGATTTGAAGCATTTCGATATCGCTTGCTAAATGCGTATATACAACAAAATCGACTCTATACCTAAATATAAGATTACGGAATTGTTCTAAATGCACTGTCGTTATGCCGTCATGGCTTTATATCACCTTCATTACGTTAAAGAAGGTCAATTAACTTAAATATGTTAAACTAATGATTTGAAGCATTTCGATATCGCTTGCTAAAGGAGTATATACAAGAAAGTCGAATTTATACCTAAATATAAGATAACGGAATTCTCCTACATGCAGTGCAGTTATACCGTTAAGGCTTTATGTAGGCTTCAGTGCGTTAAAGAAGGTTTATTAACTTAAATATGTTAAACTAATGATTTGAAGAATCTCGGTATCGATTGCTAAATGTGTATACTCAAGAAAATCGACTTTATACCTAAATATAAGATTAGGGAATTCTTCCAAATGTACTGTCGTTATGCCGCCATGGCTTTGTATCAACTTCAATACGTTAAAGAAGGTTAATTAGTTTAAATATGTTAAGCTTATGGTTTGAAGCATTTCGATATCGACTGCTATATGTGTAAAGACAAGAAAATCGACTTTATACCTAAATATAAACATATAACATTACGGAATTCTTCTAAATGCACTGCCGTTATACCGTTAAGGCTTTATGTAGACTTCAGTGAGCTAAAAAATGTTTATTAACTTAGTATGTTTAACTAATGATTTGAAGCATTTCGATATCGATAGCTAAATGTGTATTTACAAGAAAATCGACTCTATACCTAAATATAAGATTATGTAATTCTTCCACATTCACTGCCCTTATGCCGCCATGGCTATGTGCCCACTTCAGATCGTTAAAGAAGGTTTATTAACTTAAATATGTTAAGCTAATGGTTTGAAGCATTTCGATATCGATTGCTAAATGTGTAAATACAAGAAAATCGAATTTATACCTTAAAATAAGATTACGAAATTCTTCCAAATGTACTGTCGTTATGCCGCCATGGCTTTATATCAACTTCAATACGTTAAAGAAGGTTAATTAACTTAAATATGTTAAACTAATGATTAGAAGCATTTCGATGTCGATTGCTTAATGCGTATATACAACAAAATCGACTCTATACCTAAATATAAGATTACGGAATTCTTCTAAATGCACTGACGTTATGCTGCCATGGCTTTATATCACCTTCATTACGTTAAAGAAGGTCAATTAACTTAAATATGTTAAACTAATGATTTGAAGCATTTCGATATCGCTTGCTAAATGCGTATATACAACAAAATCGACTCTATACCTAAATATAAGATTACGGAATTGTTCTAAATGCACTGTCGTTATGCCGTCATGGCTTTATATCACCTTCGTTACGTTAAAGAAGGTCAATTAACTTAAATATGTTAAACTAATGATTTGAAGCATTTCGATATCGCTTGCTAAAGGAGTATATACAAGAAAGTCGAATTTATACCTAAATATAAGATAACGGAATTCTCCTACATGCAGTGCAGTTATACCGTTAAGGCTTTATGTAGACTTCAGTGCGTTAAAGAAGGTTTATTAACTTAAATATGTTAAACTAATGATTTGAAGAATCTCGATATCGATTGCTAAATGTGTATACTCAAGAAAATCGACTTTATACCTAAATATAAGATTAGGGAAATCTTCCAAATGTACTGTCGTTATGCCGCCATGGCTTTGTATCAACTTCAATACGTTAAAGAAGGTTAGTTATTTTAAATATGTTAAACTAATGGTTTGAAGCATTTCGATATCGACTGCTATATGTGTAAATACAAGAAAATCGACTTTATACCTAAATATAAAATTATAACATTACGGAATTCTTCTAAATGCACTGCCGTTATACCGTTAAGGCTTTATGTAGACTTCAGTAAGCTAAAAAATGTTTATTAACTTAGTATGTTTAACTAATGATTTGAAGCATTTCGATTACGATAGCTAAATGTGTATTTACAAGAAAATTGACTCTATACCTAAATATAAGATTATGTAATTCTTCCACATGCACTGCCTTATGCCGCCATGGCTATGTGCCCACTTCAGATCGTTAAAGAAGGTTTATTAACTTAAATATGTTAAGCTAATGGTTTGAAGCATTTCGATATCGATTGCTAAATGTGTAAATACAAGAAAATCGAATTTATACCTTAACATAAGATTACGGAATTCTTCCAAATGTACTGTCGTTATGCCGCCATGGCTTTATATCAACTTCAATACGTTAAAGAAGGTTAATTAACTTAAATATGTTAAACTAATGATTTGAAGCATTTCGATGTCGATTGCTAAATGCGAATATACAACAAAATCGACTCTATACCTAAATATAAGATTACGGAATTCTTTTAAATGCACTGTCGCTATGCTGCCATGGCTTTATATCACCTTCATTACGTTAAAGAAGGTCAATTAACTTAAATATGTTAAACTAATGATTTGAAGCATCTCGATATCGATAGCTAAATGTGTATATACAAGAAAATCGACTTTATACCTAAATATATGATAACGGAAATCTTCTAAATGCAGTGCAGTTATACCGTTAAGGCTTTATGTAGACTTCAGTGCGTTAAAGAAGGTTTATTAACTCAAATATGTTAAACTAATGATTTGAAGCATCTCGATATCGATAGCTAAATGTGTATATACAAGAAAATCGACTTTATACCTAAATATGAGATTACAGAATTCTTCTAAATGCACTGCCGTTATGCCGCCATGGCTTTATATCAACTTCAATACGTTAAAGAAGGTTAATTAACTTAAATATGTTAAACTAATGATTTGAAGCATTTCGATATCGATTGCTAAATGTGTATATACAAGAAAATCGACTTTATACCTAAATATGAGATAACAGAATTCTTCTAAACGCACTGCCGTTATGCCGCCATGGCTTTATATCAACTTCACTACGTTAAAGAAGGTTAATTAACTTAAATATGTTAAACTAATGATTTGAAGCATTTCGATATCGATTGCTAAATGTGTATATACAAGAAAATCGAATTTATACCTAAATATGAGATTACGGAATTCTTCTAAATGCACTGCCGTTATGCCGCCATGGCTTTATATCAACTTCAATATGTTAAAGAAGGTTAATTAACTTAAATATGTTAAACTAATGATTTGAAGCATTTCGATATCGATTGCTAAATGTGTATATACAAGAAAATCGAATTAATACCTAATTATAAGATTACGGAATTCTTCCAACTGTACTGTCGTTATGCCGCCATGGCTATATATCAACTTCATTACGTTATAGAAGGTTAATTAACTTAAATATGTTAAACTAATAATTTGAAGCATTTCGATATCGCTTGCTAAATGAGTATATAAAAGAAAGTCGAATTTATACTTAAATATATGATAACGGAATTCTTCTAAATGCTGTGCAGTTATACCGCTAAGGCTTTATGTAGACTTCAGTGCCTTAACGAAGGTTAATTAACTTAAATGTGTTAAACTAATGATTTGAAGCATTTCGATATCGATTGCTAAATGTGTATATACAAGAAAATCGACTTTATACCTAAATATGAGATTACGGAATTCTTCTAAATGCACTGCCGTTATGCCGCCATGGCTTTATATCAACTTCAATACGTTAAAGAAGGTTAATTAACTTAAATATGTTAAACTAATGATTTGAAGCATTTCGATATCGCTTGCTAAATGCGTATATACAACAAAATCGACTTTATACCTAAATATAAGATTACGGAATTGTTCTAAATGCACTGTCGTTATGCCGTCATGGCTTTATATCACCTTCATTACGTTAAAGAAGGTCAATTAACTTAAATATGTTAAACTAATGATTTGAAGCATTTCGATATCGCTTGCTAAAGGAGTATATACAAGAAAGTCGAATTTATACCTAAATATAAGATAACGGAATTCTCCTACATGCAGTGCAGTTATACCGTTAAGGCTTTATGTAGACTTCAGTGCGTTAAAGAAGGTTTATTAACTTAAATATGTTAAACTAATGATTTGAAGAATCTCGATATCGATTGCTAAATGTGTATACTCAAGAAAATCGACTTTATACCTAAATATAAGATTAGGGAATTCTTCCAAATGTACTGTCGTTATGCCGCCATGGCTTTGTATCAACTTCAATACGTTAAAGAAGGTTAATTAGTTTAAATATGTTAAGCTAATGGTTTGAAGCATTTCGATATCGACTGCTATATGTGTAAAGACAAGAAAATCGACTTTATACCTAAATATAAAAATATAACATTACGGAATTCTTCTAAATGCACTGCCGTTATACCGTTAAGGCTTTATGTAGACTTCAGTAAGCTAAAAAATGTTTATTAACTTAGTATGTTTAACTAATGATATGAAGCATTTCGATATCGATAGCTAAATGTGTATTTACAAGAAAATCGACTCTATACCTAAATATAAGATTATGTAATTCTTCCACATGCACTGCCCTTATGCCGCCATGGCTATGTGCCCACTTCAGATCGTTAAAGAAGGTTTATTAACTTAAATATGTTAAGCTAATGGTTTGAAGCATTTCGATATCGGTTGTTTAATGTGTAAATACAAGAAAATCGAATTTATACCTTAACATAAGATTACGAAATTCTTCCAAATGTACTGTCGTTATGCCGCCATGGCTTTATATCAACTTCAATACGTTAAAGAAGGTTAATTAACTTAAATATGTTAAACTAATGATTTGAAGCATTTCGATGTCGATTGCTTAATGCGTATATGCAACAAAATCGACTCTATACCTAAATATAAGATTACGGAATTCTTCTAAATGCACTGACGTTATGCTGCCATGGCTTTATATCACCTTCATTACGTTAAAGAAGGTCAATTAACTTAAATATGTTAAACTAATGATTTGAAGCATTTCGATATCGCTTGCTAAATGAGTATATACAAGAAAGTCGAATTTATACCTAAATATAAGATTAGGGAAATCTTCCAAATGTACTGTCGTTATGCCGCCATGGCTTTGTATCAACTTCAATACGTTAAAGAAGGTTATTTATTTTAAATATGTTAAACTAATGGTTTGAAGCATTTCGATATCGACTGCTATATGTGTAAATACAAGAAAATCGACTTTATACCTAAATATAAAATTATAACATTACGGAATTCTTCTAAATGCACTGCCGTTATACCGTTAAGGCTTTATGTAGACTTCAGTAAGCTAAAAAATGTTTATTAACTTAGTATGTTTAACTTATGATTTGAAGCATTTCGATATCGATAGCTAAATGTGTATTTACAAGAAAATCGACTCTATACCTAAATATAAGATTATGTAATTCTTCCACATGCACTGCCCTTATGCCGCCATGGCTATGTGCCCACTTCAGATCGTTAAAGAAGGTTTATTAACTTAAATATGTTAAGCTAATGGTTTGAAGCATTTCGATATCGATTGCTAAATGTGTAAATACAAGAAAATCGAATTTATACCTTAACATAAGATTACGGAATTCTTCCAAATGTACTGTCGTTATGCCGCCATGGCTTTATATCAACTTCAATACGTTAAAGAAGGTTTATTAACTTAAATATGTTAAACTTATGAGCTGAAGCATTTCGATATCGATTGCTAAATGTGTAAATCCAAGAAAATCGACTATATACCTAAATATAAGATTACGGAATTCTTCTACATGCACTGCCGTTATACCGTTATGGCTTTATGTAAACTTCAGTAAGATAAAGAAGGTTAATTAACTTAAATATGTTAAACTAATGATTTGAAACATTTCGTTATCGATTGCTAAATGTGTATATACAAGAAAACCGACTTTATACCTAAATATAAGACTACGGACTTCTTCTAAATGCACTGCCGTTATGGCTTTATATCAACTTCAATACGTTAAAGAAGGTTAATTAACTTAAATATGTTAAACTAATAATTTGAAACATTTCGATATCGCTTGCTAAATGTGTACATACAAGAAAATAAAATTTATACCCAAATATAAGATAACGGAATTCTTCTAAATGCACTCCCGTTATGCCGTTAAGGCTTTATGTAGACTTCAGTAAGACAGAGAGGGTTAATTAACTTGAATATGTTAAACTGATGATTTGAAGCATTTCGATATCGCTTGCTAAATGTAAACATACAAGAAAATCAAATTTATACCTAAATATAAGATAACGGAATTCTTCTACATACACAGCCGTTATGCCGTTATGGCTTTATGTTAACTTCAGTGCGTTAAAGAAGCTTTATTAGCTTATATATATTAAACTAATAATTTGAAGCATTTCGATATCGATTGCTAAATGTGTATACTCAAAAAAATCGACTTTATGCCTAAATATAAGATTAGGGAAATCTTCCAAATGTACTGTCGTTATGCCGCCATGGCTTTGTATCAACTTCAATACGTTAAAGAAGGTTAGTTATTTTAAATATGTTAAACTAATGGTTTGAAGCATTTCGATATCGACTGCTATATGTGTAAATACAAGAAAATCGACTTTATACCTAAATATAAAATTATAACATTACGGACTTCTTCTAAATGCACTGCCGTTATACCGTTAAGGCTTTATGTAGACTTCAGTAAGCTAAAAAATGTTTATTAACTTAGTATGTTTATCTATAGATTTGAAGCATTTCGATATCGATAGCTAAATGTGTATTTACAAGAAAATCGACTCTATACCTAAATATAAGATTATGTAATTCTTCCACATGCACTGCCCTTATGCCGCCATGGCTATGTGCCCACTTCAGATCGTTAAAGAAGGTTTATTAACTTAAATATGTTAAGCTAATGGTTTGAAGCATTTCGATATCGATTGCTAAATGTGTATATACAAGAAAATCGAATTTATACCTTAACATAAGATTACGGAATTCTTCCAAATGTACTGTCGTTATGCCGCCATGGCTTTATATCAACTTCAATACGTTAAAGAAGGTTAATTAACTTAAATATGTTAAACTAATGATTTGAAGCATTTCGATGTCGATTGCTAAATGCGTATATACAACAAAATCGACTCTATACCTAAATATAAGATTACGGAATTCTTTTAAATGCACTGTCGCTATGCTGCCATGGCTTCATATCACCTTCATTACGTTAAAGAAGGTCAATTAACTTAAATATGTTAAACTAATGATTTGAAGCATTTCGATATCGCTTTCTAAATGAGTATATACAAGAAAGTCGAATTTATACCTAAATATAAGATAACGGAATTCTTCTAAATGCAGTGCAGTTATACCGTTAAGGCTTTATGTAGACCTCAGTGCGTTAAAGAAGGTTTATTAACTTAAATATGTTAAACTAATGATTTGAAGCATCTCGATATCGATTGCTAAATGTGTATACTCAAGAAAATCGACTTTATACCTAAATATGAGATTATAGAATTCTTCTAAATGCACTGCCGTTATGCCGCCATGGCTTTATATCAACTTCAATACGTTAAAGAAGGTTAATTAACTTAAATATGTTAAACTAATGATTTGAAGCATTTCGATATCGATTGCTAAATGTGTATATACAAGAAAATCGAATTTATACCTAATTATAAGATTACGGAATTCTTCCAACTGTACGGTCGTTATGCCGCCATGGCTATATATCAACTTCAATACGTTAAAGAAGGTTAATTAACTTAAATATGTTAAGCTAATGGTTTGAAGCATTTCGATATCGATTGCTAAATGTGTATATACAAGAAAATCGACTTTATACCTAAATATGATATTATAGAATTCTTCTAAATGCACTGCCGTTATGCCGCCATGGCTTTATATCAACTTCAATACGTTAAAGAAGATTAATTAACTTAAATATGTTAAACTAATGATTTGAAGCATTTCGATATCGATTGCTAAATGTGTATATACAAGAAAATCGAATTTATACCTAATTATAAGATTACGGAATTCTTCCAACTGTACGGTCGTTATGCCGCCATGGCTATATATCAACTTCAATACGTTAAAGAAGGTTAATTAACTTAAATATGTTAAACTAATAATTTGAAGCATTTCGATATCGCTTGCTAAATGAGTATATACAAGAAAGTCGAATTTATACTTAAATATATGATAACGGAATTCTTCTAAATGCTGTGCAGTTATACCGTTAAGGCTTTATGTAGACTTCAGTGCGTTAAAGAAGGTTTATTAACTTAAATATGTTAAACTAATGATTTGAAGCATCTCGATATCTATTGCTAAATGTGTATACTCAAGAAAATCGACTTTATAGCTAAATATAAGATTAGGGAAATCTTCCAAATGTACTGTCGTTATGCCGCCATGGCTTTATATCTCCTTCAATAAGTTAAAGAAGTTTGCTTAACTTAAATATGTTAAACTAATGATTTAAAGAATTTTGATATCGATTGCTAAATGAGTATAAACAAGAAAATCGACTTTATACTTAAATATAAGTTTATGGAATTCTTCTATATGCACTGCCGTTATGCCGCCATGGCTATATGCCCACTTCAGATCGTTAAAGAAGGTTTATTAACTTAAATATGTTAAACTTATGAGCTGAAGCATTTCGATATCGATTGCTAAATGTGTAAATCCAAGAAAATCGACTATATACCTAAATATAAGATTACGGAATTCTTCTACATGCACTGCCGTTATACCGTTATGGCTTCATGTAAACTTCAGTAAGATAAAGAAGGTTAATTAACTTAAATATGTTAAACTAATGATTTGAAACATTTCGTTATCGATTGCTAAATGTGTATATACAAGAAAACCGACTTTATACCTAAATATAAGACTACGGACTTCTTCTAAATGCACTGCCGTTATGCCGCCATGGCTTTATATCAACTTCAATACGTTAAAGAAGGTTAATTAACTTAAATATGTTAAACTAATAATTTGAAGCATTTCGATATCGCTTGCTAAATGTGTATATACAAGAAAATCGACTTTATACCTAAATATAAGCTAACGGAATTCTTCTAAATGCACTGCCGTTATGCCGTTAAGGCTTTATGTAGACTTCAGTAAGCTAAAAAATGTTTATTAACTTAGTATGTTTAACTAATGATTTGAAGCATTTCGATATCGATAGCTAAATGTGTATTTACAAGAAAATCGACTCTATACCTAAATATAAGATTATGTAATTCTTCCACATGCACTGCCCTTATGCCGCCATGGCTATGTGCCCACTTCAGATCTTTAAAAAGGAGGTTTACTAACTTAAATATGTTAAGCTAATGGTTTGAAGCATTTCGATATCGATTGCTAAATGTGTAAATACAAGAAAATCGAATTTATACCTTAACATAAGATTACGTTAAAGAAGGTTTATTAACTTAAATATGTTAAACTTATGAGCTGAAGCATTTCGATATCGATTGCTAAATGTGTAAATCCAAGAAAATCGACTATATACCTAAATATAAGATTACGGAATTCTTCTACATGCACTGCCGTTAAACCGTTATGGCTTTATGTAAACTTCAGTAAGATAAAGAAGGTTAATTAACTTAAATATGTTAAACTAATGATTTGAAACATTTCGTTATCGATTGCTAAATGTGTATATACAAGAAAACCGACTTTATACCTAAATATAAGACTACGGACTTCTTCTAAATGCACTGCCGTTATGGCTTTATATCAACTTCAATACGTTAAAGAAGGTTAATTAACTTAAATATGTTAAACTAATAATTTGAAGCATTTCGATATCGCTTGCTAAATGTGTACATACAAGAAAATCAAATTTATACCTAAATATAAGATAACGGAATTCTTCTAAATGCACTGCCGTTATGCCTTTAAGGCTTTATGTAGATTTCAGTAAGACAGAGAGGGTTAATTAACTTGAATATGTTAAACTAATGCTTTGAAGCATTTCGATATCGCTTGCTAAATGTAAACATACAAGAAAATCAAATTTATACCCAAATATAAGATAATGGAATTCTTCTACATACACAGCCGTTATGCCGTTATGGCTTTATGTTAACTTCAGTGCGTTAAAGAATCTTTATTAACTTTAATATATGAAGCATCTCGATATCGATAGCTAAATGTGTATATACAAGAAAATCGACTTTATACCTAAATATGAGATTACAGAATTCTTCTAAATGCACTGCCGTTATGCCGCCATGGCTTTATATCAACTTCAATACGTTAAAGAAGGTTAATTAACTTAAATATGTTAAACTAATGATTTGAAGCATTTCGATATCGATTGCTAAATGTGTATATACAAGAAAATCGAATTTTTACTTAAATTTTATGATAACGGAATTCTTCTAAATGCTGTGCAGTTATACCGTTAAGGCTTTATGTAGACTTCAGTGCGTTAAAGAAGGTTTATTAACTTAAATATGTTAAACTTATGAGCTGAAGCATTTCGATATCGATTGCTAAATGTGTAAATCCAAGAAAATCGACTATATACCTAAATATAAGATTACGGAATTCTTCTACATGCACTGCCGTTATACCGTTATGGCTTTATGTAAACTTCAGTAAGATAAAGAAGGTTAATTAACTTAAATATTTTTAAACTAATGATTTGAAACATTTCGTTATCGATTGATAAATGTGTATATACAAGAAAACCGACTTTATACCTAAATATAAGACTACGGTCTTCTTCTAAATGCACTTCCGTTATGCCGCCATGGCTTTATATCAACTTCAATACGTTAAAGAAGGTTAATTAACTTAAATATGGTAAACTAATAATTTGAAGCATTTCGATATCGCTTGCTAAATGTGTACATACAAGAAACTCAAATTTATACCTAAATATAAGATAACGGAATTTTTCTAAATGCACTGCCGTGATGCCGTTAAGGCTTTATGTAGACTTCAGTAAGACAGAGAGGGTTAATTAACTTGAATATGTTAAACTAATGATTTGAAGCATTTCGATATCGCTTGCTAAATGTGTACATACAAGAAAATCAAATTTATACCTAAATATAAGATAACGGAATTATTCTACATACACAGCCGTTATGCCGTTATGGCTTTATGTTAACTTCAGTGCGTTAAAGAAGCTTTATTAACTTTAATATATTAAACTAATGATTTGAAGCATTTCGATATCGATTGCTAAATGTGTATTTACAACAAAATCGACTTTATACCTAAATATAAGATTATGGAATTCTTCTGTATACACTGCCGTTATGCCGCCATGGCTTTATGTTAACTTCAGTGCGTTAAAGAAGCTTTATTAGCTTAAATATATTAAACTAATGATTTGAAGCATTTCGATATCGATTGCTAAATGTGTATACTCAAGAATATCGACTTTATACCTAAATATAAGATTAGGGAAATCTTCCAAATGTACTGTCGTTATGCCGCCATGGCTTTGTATCAACTTCAATACGTTAAAGAAGGTTAGTTATTTTAAATATGTTAAACTAATGGTTTGAAGCATTTCGATATCGACTGCTATATGTGTAAATACAAGAAAATCGACTTTATACCTAAATATAAAATTATAACATTACGGAATTCTTCTAAATGCACTGCCGTTATACCGTTAAGGCTTTATGTAGACTTCAGTAAGCTAAAAAATGTTTATTAACTTAGTATGTTTAACTAATGATTTGAAGCATTTCGATATCGATAGCTAAATGTGTATTTACAAGAAAATCGACTCTATACCTAAATATAAGATTATGTAATTCTTCCACATGCACTGCCCTTATGCCGCCATGGCTATGTGCCCACTTCAGATCGTTAAAGAAGGTTTATTAACTTAAATATGTTAAGCTAATGGTTTGAAGCATTTCGATATCGATTGCTAAATGTGTAAATACAAGAAAATCGAATTTATACCTTAACAGAGGATTACGGAATTCTTCTAATGTACTGTCGTTATGCCGCCATGGCTTTATATCAACTTCAATACGTTAAAGAAGGTTAATTAACTTAAATATGTTAAACTAATGATTTGAGGCATTTCGATGTCGATTGCTAAATGCGTATATACAACAAAATCGACTCTATACCTAAATATAAGATTACGGAATTCTTCTCAATGCACTGTCGTTATGCTGCCATGGCTTTATATCACCTTCATTACGTTAAAGAAGGTCAATTAACTTAAATATGTTAAACTAATGATTTGAAGCATTTCGATATCGCTTGCTAAATGAGTATATACAAGAAAGTCGAATTTATACCTAAATATAAGATAACGGAATTCTTCTAAATGCAGTGCAGTTATACCGTTAAGGCTTTATGTAGACTTCAGTGCGTTAAAGAAGGTTTATTAACTTAAATATGTTAAACTAATGATTTGAAGCATCTCGATATCGATTGCTAAATGTGTATACTCAAGAAAATCGACTTTATACCTAAATATAAGATTAGGGAATTCTTCCAAATGTACTGTCGTTATGCCGCCATGGCTTTGTATCAACTTCAATACGTTAAAGAAGGTTAATTATTTTAAATATGTTAAGCTAATGGTTTGAAGCATTTCGATATCGATTGCTAAATGTGTATATACATGAAATTCGACTTTATACCTAATTATAAGATTAGGGAATTCTTCCAAATGTACTGTCGTTATGCCGCCATGGCTTTGTATCAACTTCAATACGTTAAAGAAGGTTAATTATTTTCAATATTTTAAACTTATGGTTTGAAGCATTTCGATATCGATTGCTAAATGCGTATATACAACAATATCGACTCTATACCTAAATATAAGATTACGGAATTCTTCTAAATGCACTGTCGTTATGCTGCCATGGCTTTATATTACCTTCATTACGTTAAAGAAGGTCAATTAACTTAAATATGTTAAACTAATGATTTGAAGCATTTCGATATCGCTTGCTAAATGAATATATACAAGAAAGTCGAAATTATACCTAAATATAAGATAACGGAATTCTTCTAAATGCAGTGCAGTTATACCGTTAAGGCTTCATGTAGACTTCAGTGCGTTAAAGAAGGTTTATTAACTTAAATATGTTAAACTAATGATTTGAAGCATCTCGATATCGATAGCTAAATGTGTATATACAAGAAAATCGACTTAATACCTAAATATGAGATTACAGAATTCTTCTAAATGCACTGCCGTTATGCCGCCATGGCTTTATATCAACTTCAATACGTTAAAGAAGGTTAATTAACTTAAATATGTTAAACTAATGATTTGAAGCATTTCGATATCGATTGCTAAATGTGTATATACACGAAAATCGACTTTATACTTAAATATAAGTTTATGGAATTCTTCTACATGCACTGCCGTTATACCGTTATGGCTTTATGTAAACTTCAGTAAGATAAAGAAGGTTAATTAACTTAAATATGTTAAACTAATGATTTGAAACATTTCGATATCGATTGCTTAATGTGTATATACAAGAAAATCGAATTTATACCTAAATATAAGATTACGAAATTCTTCTAAATGCACTGCCGTTATGCCGCCATGGCTTTATGTTAACTTCAGTGCGTTAAAGAAGCTTTATTAGCTTAAATATATTAAACTAATGATTTGAAGCATTTCGATATCGATTGCTAAATGTGTATACTCAAGAAAATCGACTTTATACCTAAATATAAGATTAGGGAAATCTTCCAAATGTACTGTCGTTATGCCGCCATGGCTTCTTATCAACTTCAATACGTTAAAGAAGGTTAATTATTTTAAATATGTTAAACTAATGGTTTGAAGCATTTCGATATCGACTGCTATATGTGTAAATACAAGAAAATCGACTTTATACCTAAATATAAAATTATAACATTACGGAATTCTTCTAAATGCACTGCCGTTATACCGTTAAGGCTTTATGTAGACTTCAGTAAGCTAAAAAATGTTTACTAACTTAGTATGTTTAACTAATGATTTGAAGCATTTCGATATCGATAGCTAATTGTGTATTTACAAGAAAATCGACTTTATATCTAAATATAAGTTTATGGAATTCTTCTATATGCACTGCCGTTATGCCGCCATGGCTATATGCCCACTTCAGATCGTTAAAGAAGGTTTATTAATTTAAATATGTTAAACTTGTGAGCTGAAGCATTTCGATATCGATTGCTAAATGTGTATATACAAGAAAATCGATTTTGTACCTAAATAAAAGATTACGGAATTCACCCAAATGTACTGTCGTTATGCCACCATGGCTTTATATCAACTTCAATACGTTAAAGAAGGTTAATTAACTTAAATATGTTAAACTAATGATTTAAAGCATTTCGATATCGCTTGCTTAATGTGTATATAAAAGAAAATCGAATTTATACCTTAACATAAGATTACGGAATTCTTCCAAATGTACTGTCGTTATGCCGCCATGGCTTTATATCAACTTCAATACGTTAAAGAAGGTTAATTAACTTAAATATGTTAAACTAATGATTTGAAGCATTTCGATATCGCTTGCTTAATGTGTATATAAAAGAAAATCGAATTTATACCTTAACATAAGATTACGGAATTCCTCCAAATGTACTGTTGTCATGCCGCCAAGGCTTTATATCAACTTCAATACGTTAAAGAAGGTTAATTAACTTAAATATGTTAAACTAATGATTTGAAGCATTTCGATATCGATTGCTAAATGTGTATTTACAACAAAATCGACTTTATACCTAAATATAAGATTACGGAATTCTTCTATATACACTGCCGTTATGCCGCCATGGCTTTATGTTAACTTCAGTGCGTTAAAGAAGCTTTATTAGCTTAAATATATTAAACTAATGATTTGAAGCATTTCGATATCGATTGTTAAATGTGTATACTCAAGAAAATCGACTTTATACCTAAATATAAGATTAGGGAAATCTTCCAAATGTACTGTCGTTATGCCGCCATGGCTTTGTATCAACTTCAATACGTTAAAGAAGGTTAATTATTTTAAATATGTTAAACTAATGGTTTGAAGCATTTCGATATCGACTGCTATATGTGTAAATACAAGAAAATCGACTTTATACCTAAATATAAAATTATAACATTACGGATTTCTTCTAAATGCACTGCCGTTATACCGTTAAGGCTTTATGTAGACCTCATTAAGCTAAAAAATGTTTATTAAATTAATATGTTAAACGAATGATTCGAAGCATTTCGATATCGATAGCTAAATGTGTATATACAAGAAAATCGACTTTATACCTAAATATGAGATTATAAAATTCTTCTAAATGCACTGCCGTTATGCCGCCATGGCTTTATATCAACTTCAATACGTTAAAGAAGGTTAATTAACTTAAATATGTTAAACTAATGATATGAAGCATTTCGATATCGATTGCTAAACGTGTATATACAAGAAAATCTAATTTAATTCGAATTTAGGTTAATTAACTTAAATATGTTAAACTAATGATTTGAAACATTTCGTTATCGATTGCTTAATGTGTATATACAAGAAAACCGACTTTATACCTAAATATAAGACTACGGACTTCCTCTAAATGCACTGCCGTTATGCCGCCATGGCTTTATATCAACTTTAATACGTTAAAGAAGGTTAATTAACTTAAATATGCTATTGCTAAATGTGTATATACAAGAAAATCGACTTTATACCTAAATATGAGATTATAGAATTCTTCTAAATGCACTGTCGTTATGCCGCCATGGCTTTATTTCAACTTCAATACGTTAAAGAAGGTTAATTAACTTAAATGTGTTAAACTAATGATTTGAAGCATTTCGATATCGCTTGCTTAATGTGTATATAAAAGAAAATCGAATTTTTACCTTAATATAAGATTACGGAATTCTTCCAAAAGCACTGCCGTTATACCGTTATGGCTTTATGTAAACTTCAGTAAGATAAAGAAGGTTAATATCCTTTAATATGTTAAACTGTCGATTTGAAACATTTCGTTATCGATTGCTTAATGTGTATATACAAGAAAATCGAATTTATACCTAAATATAGGATTACGAAATTCTTCTAAATGCACTGCCGTTATGCCGCCATGGCTTTATGTTATTTTCAGTGCGCTAAAGAAGCTTTATTAACTTTAATATATTAAGCTAATGAGTTGAAGCATTTCGATATCGATTGATAAATGAGTATATACAAGAAAATCGACTTTATACCTAAATATAAGATTACGGAATTCTTCTAAATGCACTGCCGTTATCCCGTTAAAGCTTTCGTAGACTTCAGTAAGATAGAGAGGGTTAATTAACTTAAATATGTTAAACTAATGATTTGAAGCATTTCGGTATCGATTGCTTAATGTGCATATTTAACAAAATCGACTTTTTGCCTTAATATAAGATTACGGAATTCTTCCAAATGCACCGCCGTTATACCGTTATGGCCTTATGTAAACTTCAGTAAGATAAAGAAGGTTAATAACCTTAGATATATTAAACTATCGATTTGAAGCATTTCGTTACCGAGTGCTTAATGTGTATATTCAAGAAAATCGACTTTATACCTAAATATGAGATTATAGAATTCTTCTAAATGCACTGTCGTTATGCCGCCATGGCTTTATTTCAACTTCAATACGCTAAAGAAGGTTAATTAACTTAAATATGTTAAACTAATGATTTGAAGCATTTCGATATCGCTTGCTTAATGTGTATATAAAAGAAAATCGAATTTTTACCTTAATATAAGATTACGGAATTCATCCAAAAGCACTGCCGTTATACCGTTATGGCTTTATGTAAACTTCAGTAAGATAAAGAAGGTTAATAACCTTTAATATGTTAAACTATCGATTTGAAACATTTCGTTATCGATTGCTTAATGTGTATATACAAGAAAATCGGATTTATACCTTATATTTAGGTAGATTACGAAATTCTTCTAAATGCACTGCCGTTATGCCGCCATGGCTTTATATCAACTTCAATACGTTAAAGAAGGTTAATTAACTTAAATATGTTAAACTAATAATTTGAAGCATTTCGATATCGCTTGCTAAATGTGTACATACAAGAAAATCAAATTTATACCTAAATGTAAGATAACGGAATTCTTCTAAATGCACTGCCGTTATGCCGTTAAGGCTTTATGTAGACTTCAGTAAGACAGAGAGGGTTAATTAACTTGAATATGTTAAACTAATGATTTGAAGCATTTCGATGTCGATTGCTAAATGTGTATATACAAGAAAATCGACTTTATACCTAAATATAAGAGTACGGAATTCTTCTAAATGCGCTGCAGTTATACGGTTAAGGCTTTATGAAGACTTCAGTGCATTAAAGAAGGTTTATTAACTTAAATATGTTAAACTAATGATTTGAAGCATTTCGATATCGATTGCTAAATGTGTATATACAAGAAAATCGACTTTATACCTAAATATAAGATTACGGAATTCTTCTACATGCACTGCCGTTATGCCGCCATGGATTTATGTTATTTTCAGTGCGCTAAAGAAGCTTTATTAACTTAAATATATTAAACTAATGATTTGAAGTATTTCGATATCGATTGATAAATGAGTATATATAAGAAAATCGACTTTATACCCAAATATAAGATAACGGAATTCTTCTTAATGCACTGCCGTTATGCCGTTAAGGCTTTTGTAGACTTCAGTAAGATATCGATTGCCAAATCAAATATACAATTACGGAATTCTTCCAAATGTACTGCCGATTTGAAGCATTTCGATATCGACTGCTAAATGTGTATATACAAAAAAATCGACTTTTTACCTAGATATATGATTACGGAATTCATACAAATAATACAAGCATTTAGCAATCGATATCGAAATGCCTGAAATCATTAGTTTAACATATTTAAGTTAATAAACTTTTTTTAGCTTACTGAAGTCTACATAAAGCCATGGCGGTATAACGGCAGTGCATTTAGAAGAAATCCGTAATGTTATTATTTTATATTTAGGTATAAAGTCGACTTTCTTGTATCTACAGATTTAGTAATCGATATCGAAAATCTTCAAATCATTAGTTTAATATATTTAAGCTAATTAACCCTCTTTATCTTACTGAAGTCTACAAAAGCCTTAACGGCATAATGGCAGTACATTTAGAAGAATTCCGTTATCATATATTTGGGTATAAAGTCGGTTTTCTTGTATATACACATTAAGCAATCGATATCGAAATACGACAAATCATTAGTTTAACATATTTAAGTCAATAAACCTTCTTTAACGAACTGAAGATTGCATAAATCCATGGCGGCATAACCACAGTACATTTGGAATAATTCAGTAATCTTATATTTAGGTATAAAGCCGATTTTCTTGTATACAAGCATTTAGCAATCGGTATCGAAATGCTTCAAATCATTAGTTTAACATACTAAAGTTAATTAACCTTCCTTATCATACTGAAGTTTACATAAAGCCATAACGGTATAACGGCAGTGCATTTGGGAGAATTTCGTAATCTTATATTTAGGTATAAAGTCGATTTTGTTGTATATACATATTTAGCAATCGATATCGAAATGCTTCAAATCATTAGTTTAACATATTTAAGTTAATTAACCTTTTTTAACATATTGAAGTTGATATAAAGCCTTGGCGGCATAACGACAGTACATTTGGAAGAATTCCGTAAATTATATTTAGGTATAAAGTCGATTTTGTTGTATGTGCACATTTAGCAATCGATATCGAAATGCTTCCAATAATTAGTTTAACATATTTTAGTTAATTATCCTTCTATAAGATGTTGAAGTTGATATAAAGCCTTGGCGGCATAACGGCAGTGCATTTAGAAGAATTCCGTAATCTTATATTTAGGTACAAAGTCGATTTTCTTGTACATATGCATTAAGAAATCGATTTCGAAATGCTTCAAATAACTGGTGTAATATATCTAAGTTAATAAACCTTCTTAAACGAACTGAAGTTAACATAAAGCCATAACGGCATAACGGCAGTGCATTTAGAAAAATTCCGTTATCTTATATTTAGGTATAAAGTTGATTTTCTTGTATATGCGCATTTAGCAATCGATATGGAAATGCTTCTAATCATTATTTTAACATATTTAAGTTAATAAAGCTTTTTTAACGCACTGAAGTTAACATAAAGCCATGGCGGCATAACGGCAGTGCATTTAGAAGAATTCCGTAAGCTTACATTTAGGTATAAAGTCGATTTTGTTGTATATGCGCATTTAGCAATCGATTTCGAAAATCTTCAAATCATTAGTTTAACATATTTAAGTTAATTAACCTTCTTTAACGAACGGAAGTTGGCATAAAGCCATGGCGGCATAACGGCAGTGCATGTAGAGGAATTCCGTAAACTTATGTTTAGGTATAAATTTGATTTTTTTGTATATGAACATTTAGCAATCGATATTTAACTTCAAATCATTAGTTTAACATATTTAAGTTAATTAACCCTCTTTATCCTACTGAAGTCTACAAACGCCTTAAGGGCATAACGGCAAAGCATTTAGAAGAATTCCGTAAATTATATTTAGGTATAAAGTCGATTTTGTTGTATATACACATTTAGCAATCGATATCGAAATGCTTCCAATAATTAGTTTAACATATTTAAGTTAAATATCCTTCTATAAGATATTGAAGTCGATATAAAGCCTTGGCGGCATAACGACAGTATATTTGGAAGAATTCCGTAATCTTATATTTAGGTAGAAAGTCGATTTTCTTGTATATATGCATTAAGAAATCGATTTCGAAATGCTTCAAATAACTGGTGTAATATATCTAAGTTAATAAACCTTCTTAAACGAACTGAAGTTAACATAAAGCCATAACGGCATAACGGCAGTGCATTTAGAAAAATTTCCTTATCTTATATTTAAGTATAAAGTCAATTTTCTTTTATATACGCAATTAGTAATCGATATCGAAATGCTTCAAATCATTAGTTTAGCATATTTAAATTAATAAACCTTTTCTTACGAACTGAAGTTTACATAAAACCATGGTGGCATAACGGCAGTGCATTTAGAAGAATTCCGTTATCTTATGTTTAGGTATAAAGTCGATTTTCTTGTATATATGCATTTACCAAGCGATGTCGAAATGCTTCAAATCATTAGTTTAACATATTTAAGTTAATTAACCTTCTTTAACGTATTGAAGTTGACATAAGGCCATGGCGGCATAACGACAGCACATTTGGAAGAATTCCGTAGTCTTATATTTGGTATAAAGTCGATTTTCTTGTATATACGCATTTACCAAGCGATGTCGAAATGCTTCAAATCATTAGTTTAACATATTTAATTTAATTAGCCTACTTTATCGTACTGAAGTTTACATAAAGCCTTAACGGTATGACGGCAGTGCATTTAGAAGAATTTCTTAATCTTATATTTAGGTATAAAGTCGATTTTCTTGTATATACACATTTCGCAATCGTATTTGAAATGCTTCAAATTTTTTGTTTAACATATTTAAGTTAATTAAACTTCTTTAACGAACTGAAGTTTACATAAAGCCATGGCGGCATAAGGTCAGTGCATTTGGAATATCTCCGTAATCTTATATTTAGGTATAAAGTCGATTTTCTTGTATATACACATTTAGCAATCGATATCGAAATGCTTCAAATCATTATTTCAATATATTGAAGTTAATTAACTTTCTTTACCTTACTGAAGTTTACATAAAGCCTTAACGGTATAAAGGCAGTGCATTTAGAAGAATTACGTAATCTTATATTTGGGTATAAAGTCGATTTTCTTGTATATACACATTTAGCAATCGATATTGAAATGCTTCAAATCATTAGTTTCACATATTTAAGTTAATAAAACATTTTTAACGAACTGAAGTTGGCATAAAGCCATGGCGGCACAACGGCAGTGCATGTAGAAGAATTCCGTAATCTTATATTTAGGTTAAAGACTATTTTCATGTATTTATACATTTGGGAATCGATATCGAGATGCTTCAAATAATTACTTTAACATATTTAAGTTAAACAACCTTTTTTAACGTACTGAAGTTTATATAAAGCCATAACGGCAGTGTATGTCGATGAATTCCGTAATCTTATATTTATGTATAAAGTCGATTTTCTTGCATATACTCATTTAGCAATCGATATCGAAATGCTTCAATGCATTAGTTTAACATATTTAAGTTAATAAACCTACTTTATAGCACTGAAGTTAACACAAAGCCATGGCGGCATAACGGCAGTGCATGTAGAAGAATGCCGTAATCTTATATTTAGGTATAAATTTGATTTTTTTGTATACACACATTTAGCAATCGATATCGAAATGCTTCAAATCATTAGTTTAACATATTTAAGTCAATTAACCCTCTTTATCTTACTGAAGTCTACAAACGCCTTAACGGCATAACGGCAAATCATTTAGAAGAATTGTGTAATCTTATATTTAGGTATAAAGTCGATTTTCATGTATATACTCATTTAGCAATCGATATCGAAATGCATCAAATAACTGGATTCACATATGTATTTAAGTTATTTAGCCTACTTTATCTTACTGGCGTTTACATAAAGCCTTATCGGCATGATGGCAGTGCATTTCGAGGAATACCGTAGTCTTATATTTAGGTATAAAATCGATTTTCTTTTATATACACATTTAGCAATCGATATCGAAATGCTTCAAATCATTAGTTTAACATATTTAAGTTAATAAACCTTCTTTAACGAACTGAAAGTAAATCCACAACTGCATAACGGCAGTGCATTTAGAAGAATTCCGTTATCGTATATTAATGTATAAAGTCGATTTTCTTGTATATACACATTTAGCAATCGATATCGAGATGCTTCAACTCATAAGTTTAACATATTTAAGTTAATAAACCTTCTTTTACGAACTGAAGTTGGCATAAAGCCATTGCGGCATAACCACAGTACATTTGGAAGAATTCCGTAGTCTTATATTTAGGTATACAGTCGATTTTTTTGTATATATGCATTAAGCAATCGATATCGAAATGCTTCAAATCATTAGTTAAACATATTTAAGTTAATAAACCTTCTTTAACGAACTGAAAGTAAATCCACAATTGCATAACGGCAGTGCATTTAGAAGAATTCCGTTATCGTATATTAATGTATAAAGTCGATTTTCTTGTATATACACATTTAGCAATCGATATCGAGATGCTTCAACTCATAAGTTTAACATATTTAAGTTAATAAACCTTCTTTAACGAACGGAAGTTGGTTTAAGGCCATGGCGGCATAACGGCAGTGCATTTATAAGAATTTCGTAATCTTATATTTAGGTATAAGGTCGATTTTGTTGTATATACAATTTAGCAATCGATATCGAAATGCTTCAAATCATTAGTTTAACATGTTTAAGTTAATAAGCTTTTTTTAGCTTACTGAAGTCTACATAAAGCCATGGCGGTATAACGGCAGTGCATTTAGAAGAATTCCCTAATGTTATAATTTTATATTTAGGTATAAAGTCGATTTTCTTGTATTTACACATTTAGCAATCGATATCGAAAATCTTCAAATCATTAGTTTAGCATATTTTAGTTAATTAACCCTCTTTTTCATACTGAAGTCTACAAACGCCTTAACGGCATAACGGCAAAGCATTTAGAAGAATTACGTAATCTTATATTTAGGTATAAAGTCGATTTTCTTGTATATACTCATTTAGCAATCGAAATCGAAATGATTCAAATCATTAGTTTAACATATTTAAGTTAATAAACCTACTTTAACGCACTGAAGTTAACACAAAGCCATGGCGGCATAACGGCAGTGCATGTAGAAGAATGCCGTAATCTTATATTTAGGTATAAATTTGATTTTTTTGTATACACACATTTAGCAATCGATATCGAAATGCTTCAAATCATTAGTTTAACATATTTAAGTCAATTAACCCTCTTTATCTTACTGAAGTCTACAAACGCCTTAACGGCATAACGGCAAATCATTTAGAAGAATTGTGTAATCTTATATTTAGGTATAAAGTCGATTTTCATGTATATACTCATTTAGCAATCGATATCGGGATGCTTCAAATCATTAGTTTAACATATTTAAGTTAATTAGCCTTCTTTATCGTAATGAAGGTGATATAAAGCCATATCGGCATAACGACAGTACATTTGGAAGTATTCCGTAATCTTATGTTTAGATATAAATTCGATTTTCTTGTATATACGCATTTAGCATTTTTTTAGGTATAAGGTCGATTTTCTTGTATATACACATTTGGCTATCGATATCGGGATGCTTCAAATCATTAGTTTAACATATTTAAGTTAATTAGCCTTCTTTATCGTAATGAAAGTGATATAAAGCCATATCGGCATAACGACAGTACATTTGGAAGTATTCCGTAATCTTATGTTTAGATATAAATTCGATTTTCTTGTATATACGCATTTAGCATTTTTTTAGGTATAAGGTCGATTTTCTTGTATATACACATTTGGCTATCGATATCGAAATGCTTCAAATCATTAGTTTAACATATTAAGTTAATAAAGGTTTTTTAGCTTACTGAAGTCTACATAGAGCCTTAACGGTATAACGCCAGTGCATTTAGAAGAATTCCGTAATGTTATAATTTTATATTCAGGTATAAAGTCGATTTTCTTGTATTTACACATTTAGCAATCGATATCGAAATGCTTCAAACCACTAGTTTAACATATTTAAAATAATTAACCTTCTTTAACGTATTGAAGTTGATATAGAACCATGGCGGCATAACGGCAGTGCGTTTAGAAGAATTCCGTAATCTTATATTTAGGTATAAAGTCGATTTTCTTGTATATAGCTATTTCGCAATCGATATCGAAATGCTTCAGATAACAAGTTTAACATATTTAAGTTAATAAACCTCCTTTAGCGAACTGAAATTGACATATTTAGGTATAAAGTCGATTTTCTTGTATTTACACATTTAGCAATCGATATCGAAATGCTTCAAACCATTAGTTTAACATATTTAAAATAATTAACCTTCTTTAACGTATTAAAGTTGATATAGAACCATGGCGGCATAACGACAGTACATGTGGAAGAATTCCGTAATCTTATATTTAGGTATAAAGTCGATTTTCTTGTATATAGATATTTCGCAATCGATATCGAAATGCTTCAGATAACAAGTTTAACATATTTAAGTTAATAAACCTTCTTTAACGATCTGAAGTTGGCATATAGCCATGGCGGAATAACGGCAGTGCATTTAGAAGAATTCCGTTATCTTATATTTAGGTATAAATTCGATTTTCTTGTATATACACATTTAGCAATCGATATCGAGATGCTTCAAATCATTAGTTTAACATATTTAAGTTAATAAACCTTCTTTTTCTTACTGAAGTTTACGTAAAGCCATAACGGTATAACGGCAGTGCATTTGGAAGAATTCCGTAACCTTATATTTAGGAATAAAGTCGATTTTGTTGTATATACACATTTAGCAATCGATATCGAGATGCTTCAACTCATAAGTTTAACATATTTAAGTTAATAAACCTTCTTTTACGAACTGAAGTTGGCATAAAGCCATGGCGGCATTACCACAGTACATTTGGAAGAATTCCGTAGTCTTATATTTAGGTATACAGTCGATTTTCTTGTATATATGCATTAAGCAATCGATATCGAAATGCTTCAAATCATTAGTTTAACATATTTAAGTTAATAAACCTTCTTTAACGAACTGAAAGTAAATCCACAACTGCATAACGGCAGTGCATTTAGAAGAATTCCGTTATCGTATATTAATGTATAAAGTCGATTTTCTTGTATATACACATTTAGCAATCGATATCGAAATGCTTCAAATCATTATTTCAATATATTGAAGTTAATTAACTTTCTTTACCTTACTGAAGTTTACATAAAGCCTTAACGGTATAAAGGCAGTGCATTTAGAAGAATTACGTAATCTTATATTTGGGTATAAAGTCGATTTTCTTGTATATACACATTTAGCAATCGATATTGAAATGCTTCAAATCATTAGTTTCACATATTTAAGTTAATAAAACATTTTTAACGAACTGAAGTTGGCATAAAGCCATGGAGGCACAACGGCAGTGCATGTAGAAGAATTCCGTAATCTTATATTTAGGTTAAAGACTATTTTCATGTATTTATACATTTGGGAATCGATATCGAGATGCTTCAAATAATTACTTTAACATATTTAAGTTAAACAACCTTTTTTAACGTACTGAAGTTTATATAAAGCCATAACGGCAGTGTATGTCGATGAATTCCGTAATCTTATATTTATGTATAAAGTCGATTTTCTTGCATATACTCATTTAGCAATCGATATCGAAATGCTTCAATGCATTAGTTTAACATATTTAAGTTAATAAACCTACTTTATAGCACTGAAGTTAACACAAAGCCATGGCGGCATAACGGCAGTGCATGTAGAAGAATGCCGTAATCTTATATTTAGGTATAAATTTGATTTTTTTGTATACACACATTTAGCAATCGATATCGAAATGCTTCAAATCATTAGTTTAACATATTTAAGTCAATTAACCCTCTTTATCTTACTGAAGTCTACAAACGCCTTAACGGCATAACGGCAAATCACTTAGAAGAATTGTGTAATCTTATATTTAGGTATAAAGTCGATTTTCATGTATATACTCATTTAGCAATCGATATCGAAATGCATCAAATAACTGGATTCACATATGTATTTAAGTTATTTAGCCTACTTTATCTTACTGGCGTTTACATAAAGCCTTATCGGCATGATGGCAGTGCATTTCGAGGAATACCGTAGTCTTATATTTAGGTATAAAATCGATTTTCTTTTATATACACATTTAGCAATCGATATCGAAATGCTTCAAATCATTAGTTTAACATATTTAAGTTAATAAACCTTCTTTAACGAACTGAAAGTAAATCCACAACTGCATAACGGCAGTGCATTTAGAAGAATTCCGTTATCGTATATTAATGTATAAAGTCGATTTTCTTGTATATACACATTTAGCAATCGATATCGAGATGCTTCAACTCATAAGTTTAACATATTTAAGTTAATAAACCTTCTTTTACGAACTGAAGTTGGCATAAAGCCATTGCGGCATAACCACAGTACATTTGGAAGAATTCCGTAGTCTTATATTTAGGTATACAGTCGATTTTCTTGTATATATGCATTAAGCAATCGATATCGAAATGCTTCAAATCATTAGTTAAACATATTTAAGTTAATAAACCTTCTTTAACGAACTGAAAGTAAATCCACAATTGCATAACGGCAGTGCATTTAGAAGAATTCCGTTATCGTATATTAATGTATAAAGTCGATTTTCTTGTATATACACATTTAGCAATCGATATCGAGATGCTTCAACTCATAAGTTTAACATATTTAAGTTAATAAACCTTCTTTAACGAACGGAAGTTGGTTTAAGGCCATGGCGGCATAACGGCAGTGCATTTATAAGAATTTCGTAATCTTATATTTAGGTATAAGGTCGATTTTGTTGTATATACAATTTAGCAATCGATATCGAAATGCTTCAAATCATTAGTTTAACATGTTTAAGTTAATAAGCTTTTTTTAGCTTACTGAAGTCTACATAAAGCCATGGCGGTATAACGGCAGTGCATTTAGAAGAATTCCCTAATGTTATAATTTTATATTTAGGTATAAAGTCGATTTTCTTGTATTTACACATTTAGCAATCGATATCGAAAATCTTCAAATCATTAGTTTAGCATATTTTAGTTAATTAACCCTCTTTTTCATACTGAAGTCTACAAACGCCTTAACGGCATAACGGCAAAGCATTTAGAAGAATTACGTAATCTTATATTTAGGTATAAAGTCGATTTTCTTGTATATACTCATTTAGCAATCGAAATCGAAATGATTCAAATCATTAGTTTAACATATTTAAGTTAATAAACCTACTTTAACGCACTGAAGTTAACACAAAGCCATGGCGGCATAACGGCAGTGCATGTAGAAGAATGCCGTAATCTTATATTTAGGTATAAATTTGATTTTTTTGTATACACACATTTAGCAATCGATATCGAAATGCTTCAAATCATTAGTTTAACATATTTAAGTCAATTAACCCTCTTTATCTTACTGAAGTCTACAAACGCCTTAACGGCATAACGGCAAATCATTTAGAAGAATTGTGTAATCTTATATTTAGGTATAAAGTCGATTTTCATGTATATACTCATTTAGCAATCGATATCGGGATGCTTCAAATCATTAGTTTAACATATTTAAGTTAATTAGCCTTCTTTATCGTAATGAAGGTGATATAAAGCCATATCGGCATAACGACAGTACATTTGGAAGTATTCCGTAATCTTATGTTTAGATATAAATTCGATTTTCTTGTATATACGCATTTAGCATTTTTTTAGGTATAAGGTCGATTTTCTTGTATATACACATTTGGCTATCGATATCGGGATGCTTCAAATCATTAGTTTAACATATTTAAGTTAATTAGCCTTCTTTATCGTAATGAAAGTGATATAAAGCCATATCGGCATAACGACAGTACATTTGGAAGTATTCCGTAATCTTATGTTTAGATATAAATTCGATTTTCTTGTATATACGCATTTAGCATTTTTTTAGGTATAAGGTCGATTTTCTTGTATATACACATTTGGCTATCGATATCGAAATGCTTCAAATCATTAGTTTAACATATTAAGTTAATAAAGGTTTTTTAGCTTACTGAAGTCTACATAGAGCCTTAACGGTATAACGCCAGTGCATTTAGAAGAATTCCGTAATGTTATAATTTTATATTCAGGTATAAAGTCGATTTTCTTGTATTTACACATTTAGCAATCGATATCGAAATGCTTCAAACCACTAGTTTAACATATTTAAAATAATTAACCTTCTTTAACGTATTGAAGTTGATATAGAACCATGGCGGCATAACGGCAGTGCGTTTAGAAGAATTCCGTAATCTTATATTTAGGTATAAAGTCGATTTTCTTGTATATAGCTATTTCGCAATCGATATCGAAATGCTTCAGATAACAAGTTTAACATATTTAAGTTAATAAACCTCCTTTAGCGAACTGAAATTGACATATTTAGGTATAAAGTCGATTTTCTTGTATTTACACATTTAGCAATCGATATCGAAATGCTTCAAACCATTAGTTTAACATATTTAAAATAATTAACCTTCTTTAACGTATTAAAGTTGATATAGAACCATGGCGGCATAACGACAGTACATGTGGAAGAATTCCGTAATCTTATATTTAGGTATAAAGTCGATTTTCTTGTATATAGATATTTCGCAATCGATATCGAAATGCTTCAGATAACAAGTTTAACATATTTAAGTTAATAAACCTTCTTTAACGATCTGAAGTTGGCATATAGCCATGGCGGAATAACGGCAGTGCATTTAGAAGAATTCCGTTATCTTATATTTAGGTATAAATTCGATTTTCTTGTATATACACATTTAGCAATCGATATCGAGATGCTTCAAATCATTAGTTTAACATATTTAAGTTAATAAACCTTCTTTTTCTTACTGAAGTTTACGTAAAGCCATAACGGTATAACGGCAGTGCATTTGGAAGAATTCCGTAACCTTATATTTAGGAATAAAGTCGATTTTGTTGTATATACACATTTAGCAATCGATATCGAGATGCTTCAACTCATAAGTTTAACATATTTAAGTTAATAAACCTTCTTTTACGAACTGAAGTTGGCATAAAGCCATGGCGGCATTACCACAGTACATTTGGAAGAATTCCGTAGTCTTATATTTAGGTATACAGTCGATTTTCTTGTATATATGCATTAAGCAATCGATATCGAAATGCTTCAAATCATTAGTTTAACATATTTAAGTTAATAAACCTTCTTTAACGAACTGAAAGTAAATCCACAACTGCATAACGGCAGTGCATTTAGAAGAATTCCGTTATCGTATATTAATGTATAAAGTCGATTTTCTTGTATATACACATTTAGCAATCGATATCGAGATGCTTCAACTCATAAGTTTAACATATTTAAGTTAATAAACCTTCTTTAACGAACGGAAGTTGGTTTAAAGCCATGGCGGCATAACGGCAGTGCATGTAGAAGAATTCCGTAAATTATATTTAGGTATAAAGACGATTTTGTTGTATGTGCACATTTAGCAATCGATATCGAAATGCTTCCAATAATTAGTTTAACATATTTAAGTTAATTATCCTTCTATAAGATATTGAAGTTGATATAGAGCCTTGGCGGCATAACGACAGTATATTTGGAAGAATTCCGTAATCTTATATTTAGGTAGAAAGTCGATTTTCTTGTATATATGCATTAAGAAACCGATTTCGAAATGCTTCAAATAACTGGTGTAATATATCTAAGTTAATAAACCTTCTTAAACAAAGCTGAAGTTAACATAAAGCCATAACGGCATAACGGCAGTGCATTAGAAAAATTCCGTTATCTTATATTTAGGTATAAAATCGATGTTCTTGTATATGCGCATTTAGCAATCGATATGGAAATGCTTCAAATCATTAGTGTAACATATTTAAGTTAATAAAGCTTTTTTAACGCACTGAAGAATTCCGTAAGCTTACATTTAGGTATAAAGTCGATTTTGTTGTATATACGCATTTAGCAATCGATTTCGAAAATCTTCAAATCATTAGTTTAACATATTTAAGTTAATTAACCTTCTTTAACGAACGGAAGTTGGCATAAAGCCATGGCGGCATAACGGCAGTGCATGTAGAGGAATTCCGTAATCTTATGTTTAGGTATAAATTCGATTTTTTTGTATATGCACATTTAGCAATCGATATTTAACTTCAAATCATTAGTTTAACATATTTAAGTTAATTAACCCTCTTTATCCTACTGAAGTCTACAAACGCCTTAAGGGCATAATGGCAAAGCCTTTAGAAGAATTCCGTAAATTATATTTAGGTATAAGGTCGATTTTGTTGTATATACACATTTAGCAATCGAAATCGAAATGCTTCCAATAATTAGTTTAACATATTTAAGTTAATTATCCTTCTATAAGATATTGAAGTTGATATAAAGCCTTGGCGGCATAACGACAGTATATTTGGAAGAATTCCGTAATCTTATATTTAGGTATAAAGTCGATTCTCTTGTATATATGCATTAAGAAATCGATTTCGAAATGCTTCAAATAACTGGTGTAATATATCTAAGTTAATAAACCTTCTTAGAAGAAATGAAGTTAACATAAAGCCATAACGGCATAACGGCAGTGCATTTAGAAGAATTCCGTAATCTCATATTTAGGTATAAAGTCGATTTTCTTATATATGCGCATTTAGCAATCGATATCGAAATGCTTCAAATCATTAGTTTAACATATTTAAGATAATTAACCTTCTTTAACGTATTGAAGGTGATATAAAGCCATGGCGGCATAACGACAGTACATTTGGAAGAATTCCGTAATCTTATATTTAGGTATAAAGAAGATTTTCTTGAATATATGCATTTAGCAACCGATTTCGAAAATTTTCAAATCATTAGTTTAACATATTTAAGTTAAAAAAACTTCTTTAACGAACAGAAGTGAACATAAAGCCATAACGGCATAATGGCAGTGCATTTAGAAGAATTCCGTAGTCTTATATTTAGGTATGAAGTCGATTTTCTTTTATATACGCATTTAGTAATCGATATCGAAATGCTTCAAATCATTAGTTTAGCATATTTAAATTAATAAACCTTTTCTTACGAACTGAAGTTTACATAAAAACATGGTGGCATAACGGCAGTGCATTTAGAAGAATTCCGTTATCTTATGTTTAGGTATAAAGTCGATTTTCTTGTATATATGCATTTACCAAGCGATGTCGAAATGCTTCAAATCATTAGTTTAACATATTTAAGTTAATTAACCTTCTTTAACGTATTGAAGTTGACATAAGGCCATGGCGGCATAACGACAGCACATTTGGAAGAATTCCGTAGTCTTATATTTGGTATAAAGTCGATTTTCTTGTATATATGCATTAAACAATCAATATCGAAATGCTTCAAATCATTAGTTCAACATATTTAATTTAATTAGCCTACTTTATCGTACTGAAGTTTACATAAAGCCTTAACGGTATGACGGCAGTGCATTTAGAAGAATTTCTTAATCTTATATTTAGGTATAAAGTCGATTTTCTTGTATATACACATTTCGCAATCGTATTTGAAATGCTTCAAATCTTTTGTTTAACATATTTAAGTTAATAAAACTTCTTTAACGAACTGAAGTTTACATAAAGCCATGGCGGCATAAGGTCAGTGCATTTGGAAGATTTCCGTAATCTTATATTTAGGTATAAAGTCGATTTTCTTGTATATACACATTTAGCAATCGATATCGAAATGCTTCAAATCATTATTTCAATATATTTAAGTTAATTAACTTTCTTTACCTTACTGAAGTTTACATAAAGCCTTAACGGTATAAAGGCAGTGCATTTGAAAGAATTCCGTAATCTTATATTTAGGTATAAAGTCGATTTTGTTGTATTTACACATTTAGCAATCGATATCGAAATGCTTCAAACAATTAGTTTAACATATTTAAAATAATTAACCTTCTTTATCTTACTGAAGTCTACAAAAACCTAAACGGCATAACGGCAGTGCATTTAGAAGAATTACGTAATCTTATATTTGGGTATAAAGTCGATTTTCTTGTATATACACATTTAGCAATCGATACTGAAATGCTTCAAATCATTAGTTTCACATATTTAAGTTAATAAAACATTTTTAACTAACTGAAGTTGGCATAAAGCCATGGCGGCATAACGGCAGTGCATGTAGAAGAATTCCGTAATCTTATATTTAAGAATAAAGTCGATTTTCTTGTATATACGCATTTAGCAATCGATATCAAAATGCTTCAAATCATTATTTTAACATATTTAAGTTAATAAACCCTCTTTAACGAACTGAAGTTGGCATAACGTCATAGCGGCATAACGGCAGTGCATGTAGAAGAATTCTGTAAACTTATGTTTAAGTATAAAGTCGATTTTCTTGTATATACGCATTTAGCAATCGATATCGAAATGCTTCAAATCATTAGTTTCATATATTTAAGTTAATAAAACATTTTTAACGAACTGAAGTTGGCATAAAGCCATGGCGGCATAACGGCAGTGCATGTAGAAGAATTCCGTAATCTTATATTTAGGTTAAAGGCTATTTTCATGTATTTATACATTTGGGAATCGATATCGAGATGCTTCAAATAATTACTTTAACATATTTAAGTTAAACAACCTTTTTTAACGTACTGAAGTTTATATAAAGCCATAACGGCAGTGTATTTCGATGAATTCCGTAATCTTATATTTATGTTTAAAGTCGATTTTCTTGCATATACTCATTGAGCAATCGATATCTAAATGCTTCAAATAATTAGTTTAACATATTTAAGTTAAATAACCATCTCAATCTTACTGAAGTCTACAAGAGCCTTAACGGCATAATGGCAGTGCATTAAGAAGAATAACGTAATCTTATATTTAGGTTTAAAGTCGATTTTCTTGTATATTCTCATATAGCAATCGATATCGAAATGATTCAACTCATTAGTTTAAAATATTTAAGTTAATAAACCTTTTTTAACGAGCTGAAGTTGGCATAAAGCCATGGCGGCATAACGGCAGTGCATTTATAAGAATTTCGTAATCTTATATTTAGGTATAAAGTCGATTTTGTTGTATATACAATTTAGCAATCGATATCGAAATGCTTCAAATCATTAGTTTAAGATGTTTAAGTTAATAAGCTTTTTTTAGCTTACTGAAGTCTACATAGAGCCATGGCGGTATAACGGCAGTGCATTTAGAAGAATTCCCTAATGTTATAATTTTATATTTAGGTATAAAGTCGATTTTCTTGTATTTACACATTTAGCAATCGATATCGAAAATCTTCAAATCATTAGTTTAGCATATTTAAGTTAATTAACCTTCTTTATCTTACTGAAGTTAACATAAAGCCATAACGGCATAACGGCAGTGCATTTAGAAGAATTCCGTTATCATATATTTAGGTATAAAGTCGATTTTCTTGTATATACACATTAAGCAATCGATATCGATATGCTTCAAATCATTAGTTTAAAATATTTAGTTAATTATCCTTCTTTTTCTTACTGAAGTTTACATAAAGCCATAACGGTATAACGGCAGTGCATTTCCAAGAACTCGGTAATCTTATATTTAGGAATAAAGCCGATTTTGTTGTATATACACATTTAGCAATCGATATCGAGATAGTTCAACTCATTAGTTTAACATATTTAAGTTAATAAACCTTCTTTAACGATCAGAAGTTTGCATATAGCCATGATGGCATAACGGAAGTGCATGTAAAAGAATTCCGTAATCTTATATTTAGGTATAATGTCGATTTTCTTGTATATAGATATTTCGCAATCGATATCGAAATGCTTCAGATAACAAGTTTAACATATTTAAGTTAATAAACCTTCTTTAACGATCGGAAGTTGGCATATAGCCATGGCGGAATAACGGCAGTGCATTTAGAAGAATTCCGTTATCTTATATTTAGGTATAAATTCGATTTTCTTGTATATACACATTTAGCAATCGATATCGAGATGCTTCAAATCATTAGTTTAACATATTTAAGTTAATAAACCTTCTTTTTCTTACTGAAGTTTACGTAAAGCCATGGCGGCATAACCACAGTACATTTAGAAGAATTCCGTAGTCTTATATTTAGGTATAAAGTCGATTTTCTTGTATATATGCATTAAGCAATCGATATCGAAATGCTTCAAATCATTAGTTTAGCATATTTAAGTTAATAAACCTTCTTTAACGAACTGAAAGTAAATCCACAATTGCATAACGGCAGTGCATTTAGAAGAATTCCGTTATCGTATATTAATGTATAAAGTCGATTTTCTTGTATATACACATTTAGCAATCGATATCGAGATGCTTCAACTCATAAGTTTAACATATTTAAGTTAATAAACCTTCTCTAACGAACGGAAGTTGGTTTAAAGCCATGGCGGCATAACGGCAGTGCATGTAGGAGAATTCCGTTAACTTATATTTAGGTATAAAGTCGATTTTCTTGTATATGCACATTTAGCAATCGATATCGAGATGCTTCAAATCATTAGTTTAACATATTTAAGTTAATTAGCCTTTTTTATCGTAATGAAGGTGATATAAAGCCATGGCGGCTTAACGACAGTACATTTGGAAGTATTCCGTAATCTTATGTTTAGATATAAATTCGATTTTCTTGTATATACGCATTTAGCAAGCGATATCGAAATGCTTCAAGTCATTAGTTTACCAAATTTAAGTTAATTAACCTTCTTTAACGTATTGAAGTTGATATAAAGCCATGGCGGCATAACCACAGTACATTTGGAAGAATTCCGTAGTGTTATATTTAGGTATAAAGTCGATTTTCTTGTATATGTGCATTAAGCAATCGATATCGAAATGCTTCAAATAACTGGTTTAACATATTTAAGTTAATAAACCTTCTTTAACGATCAGAGGTTTGCATAGTGCCATGATGGCATAACGGCAGTGCATGTAGAAAAATTCCGTAATCTTATATTTAAGTATAAAGTCGATTTTCTTGTATATACACATTTAGCAATCGATATCGATATGCTTCAAATCATTAGTTTAACATATTTAAGTTAATTATCCTTCTTTTTCTTACTGAAGTTTACATAAAGCCATAACGGTATAACGGCAGTGCATTTCCAAGAACTCGGTAATCTTATATTTAGGAATAAAGCCGATTTCGTTGTATATACACATTTAGCAATCGATATCGAGATAGTTCAACTCATTAGTTTAACATATTTAAGTTAATAAACCTTCTTTAACGATCAGAAGTTTGCATATAGCCATGATGGCATAACGGCAGTGCATGTAAAAGAATTCCGTAATCTTATATTTAGGTATAAAGTCGATTTTCTTGTATATGCACATTTAGCTATCGATATCGAAATGCTTCAAATCATTAGTTTAACATATTTAGTTAATAAACATTTTTTAGCTTACTGAAGTCTTCATAAAGCCTTAACGGTATAACGGCAGTGCATTTAGAAGAATTCCGTAATGTTGTAATTTTATATTTAGGTATAAAGTGGCTTTTCTTGTATTTACACATTTAGCAATCGATATCGAAATGCTTCAAACCATTAGTTTAACATATTTAAAGTAATCTACCTTCTTTACCGGATTGAAGGTAGTATAAAGCCATGGCGGTATAACGACAGTACATGTGGAAGAATTCCGTAATCTTATATTTAGGTATAAAGTCGATTTTCTTGTATATATACATTTCGCAATCGATATCGAAATGCTTCATATAACTGGTTTAACATATTTAAGTTAATAAACCTCCTTTAGTGAACTGAAGTTGACATAAAGCCACAACGGCACTGCATTTGGGAGAATTCCGTAGTCTTATATTTAGGCATAAAGTCGATTTTCTTGTATATACACATTTTGCAGTCGATATAAAAATGCTTCAAATAACTGGTTTAGCATATTTAAGTTAATTAACCTTCTTTATCTTACTGAAGTTTACATAAAGCCATGACGATATAACGGCAGTATGTTTGGGTGAATTCCGTAATTTTTATTTAGGTATAAAATCGATTTTCTTGTACATACACATTTCGCAATCAATATCGAAATGCTTCAAATTATTAGTTTAACATGTTTAATATAATTAACTTTCTTTAACGTATTGAAGTTGATATAAAGCCATGGCGGCATAACGACAGTACATTTGGAAGAATTCCGTAATCTTATGTTAAGGTGTAAATTCGATTTTCTTTTATATACACATTTAGCAAGCGATATCGAAATGCCTCAAATCATTATTTTAACATATTTAAGTTAATTAACCTTCTTTACCGGATTGAAGGTAATATAAAGCCATGGCGGTATAACGACAGTACATGTGGAAGAATTCCGTAATCTTATATTTAGGTATAAAGTCGGTTTTCTTGTATATACACATTTAGCAATCGATAACGAAATGTTTCAAATCATTAGTTTAACATATTTAAGTTAATTAACCTTCTTTATCTTACTGAAGTTTACATAAAGCCATAACGGTATAACGGCAGTGCATGTAGAAGAATTCCGCAACCATATATTTAGGTATATAGTCGATTTTCTTGGATTTACACGTTTAGCAATCGATATCGAAATGATTCAGCTCATAAGTTTAACATATTTAAGTTAATAAACCTTCTTTAACGTAATGAAGGTGATATAAAGCCATGGCGGCATAACGACAGTGCATTTAGAAGAATTCCGTAATCTTATATTTAGGTATAGAATCGATTTTGTTGAATATACGCATTTAGCAATCGACATCGAAATGCTTCAAATCATTAGTTTAACATATTTAAGTTAATTAACCTTCTTTAACGTATTGAAGTTGATATAAAGCCATGGCGGCATAACGACAGTACATTTGGAAGAATTCCGTAATCTTATGTTAAGGTGTAAATTCGATTTTCTTTTATATACACATTTAGCAAGCGATATCGAAATGCCTCAAATCATTATTTTAACATATTTAAGTTAATTAACCTTCTTTAACGTATTGAAGTTGATATAAAGCCATGGTGGCATAACGACAGTACATTTGGGTGAATTCCGTAATCTTTTATTTAGGTACAAAAGCGATTTTCTTGTATATACACATTTAGCAATCGATATTGAAATGCTTCAGCTCACAAGTTTAACATATTTGAATTAGTAAACCTTCTTTAACGATCTGAAGTGGGCATATAGCCATGGCGGCTTAACGGCAGTGCATATAGAAGAATTCCATAATCTTATATTTAGGTATAGAGTCGATTTTCTTGTAAATACACATTTAGCTATCGATATCGAAATGCTTCAAATCATTAGTTAAACATACTAAGTTAATAAGTATTTTTTAGCTTACTGAAGTTTACATAAAGCCTTAACGCTATAACGGCAGTGCATTTAGAAGAATTCCGTAGTCTTATATTCAGGTATAAAGTCGATTTTCTTGTATATATGCATTAAGCAATCGATATCGAAATGCTTCAAATCATTAGTTTAGCATATTTAAGTTAATAAACCTTCTTTAACGAACTGAAAGTAAATCCACAATTGCATAACGGCAGTGCATTTAGAAGAATTCCGTTATCGTATATTAATGTATAAAGTCGATTTTCTTGTATATACACATTTAGCAATCGATATCGAGATGCTTCAACTCATAAGTTTAACATATTTAAGTTAATAAACCTTCTCTAACGAACGGAAGTTGGTTTAAAGCCATGGCGGCATAACGGCAGTGCATGTAGAAGAATTCCGTTAACTTATATTTAGGTATAAAGTCGATTTTCTTGTATATGCACATTTAGCAATCGATATCGAGATGCTTCAAATCATTAGTTTAACATATTTAAGTTAATTAGCCTTTTTTATCGTAATGAAGGTGATATAAAGCCATGGCGGCTTAACGACAGTACATTTGGAAGTATTCCGTAATCTTATGTTTAGATATAAATTCGATTTTCTTGTATATACGCATTTAGCAAGCGATATCGAAATGCTTCAAGTCATTAGTTTACCAAATTTAAGTTAATTAACCTTCTTTAACGTATTGAAGTTGATATAAAGCCATGGCGGCATAACCACAGTACATTTGGAAGAATTCCGTAGTGTTATATTTAGGTATAAAGTCGATTTTCTTGTATATGTGCATTAAGCAATCGATATCGAAATGCTTCAAATAACTGGTTTAACATATTTAAGTTAATAAACCTTCTTTAACGATCAGAAGTTTGCATAGTGCCATGATGGCATAACGGCAGTGCATGTAGAAAAATTCCGTAATCTTATATTTAAGTATAAAGTCGATTTTCTTGTATATACACATTTAGCAATCGATATCGATATGCTTCAAATCATTAGTTTAACATATTTAAGTTAATTATCCTTCTTTTTCTTACTGAAGTTTACATAAAGCCATAACGGTATAACGGCAGTGCATTTCCAAGAACTCGGTAATCTTATATTTAGGAATAAAGCCGATTTCGTTGTATATACACATTTAGCAATCGATATCGAGATAGTTCAACTCATTAGTTTAACATATTTAAGTTAATAAACCTTCTTTAACGATCAGAAGTTTGCATATAGCCATGATGGCATAACGGCAGTGCATGTAAAAGAATTCCGTAATCTTATATTTAGGTATAAAGTCGATTTTCTTGTATATGCACATTTAGCTATCGATATCGAAATGCTTCAAATCATTAGTTTAACATATTTAGTTAATAAACATTTTTTAGCTTACTGAAGTCTTCATAAAGCCTTAACGGTATAACGGCAGTGCATTTAGAAGAATTCCGTAATGTTGTAATTTTATATTTAGGTATAAAGTGGCTTTTCTTGTATTTACACATTTAGCAATCGATATCGAAATGCTTCAAACCATTAGTTTAACATATTTAAAGTAATCTACCTTCTTTACCGGATTGAAGGTAATATAAAGCCATGGCGGTATAACGACAGTACATGTGGAAGAATTCCGTAATCTTATATTTAGGTATAAAGTCGATTTTCTTGTATATATACATTTCGCAATCGATATCGAAATGCTTCATATAACTGGTTTAACATATTTAAGTTAATAAACCTCCTTTAGTGAACTGAAGTTGACATAAAGCCACAACGGCACTGCATTTGGGAGAATTCCGTAGTCTTATATTTAGGCATAAAGTCGATTTTCTTGTATATACACATTTTGCAGTCGATATAAAAATGCTTCAAATAACTGGTTTAGCATATTTAAGTTAATTAACCTTCTTTATCTTACTGAAGTTTACATAAAGCCATGACGATATAACGGCAGTATGTTTGGGTGAATTCCGTAATTTTTATTTAGGTATAAAATCGATTTTCTTGTACATACACATTTCGCAATCAATATCGAAATGCTTCAAATTATTAGTTTAACATGTTTAATATAATTAACTTTCTTTAACGTATTGAAGTTGATATAAAGCCATGGCGGCATAACGACAGTACATTTGGAAGAATTCCGTAATCTTATGTTAAGGTGTAAATTCGATTTTCTTTTATATACACATTTAGCAAGCGATATCGAAATGCCTCAAATCATTATTTTAACATATTTAAGTTAATTAACCTTCTTTACCGGATTGAAGGTAATATAAAGCCATGGCGGTATAACGACAGTACATGTGGAAGAATTCCGTAATCTTATATTTAGGTATAAAGTCGGTTTTCTTGTATATACACATTTAGCAATCGATAACGAAATGTTTCAAATCATTAGTTTAACATATTTAAGTTAATTAACCTTCTTTATCTTACTGAAGTTTACATAAAGCCATAACGGTATAACGGCAGTGCATGTAGAAGAATTCCGCAACCTTATATTTAGGTATATAGTCGATTTTCTTGGATTTACACATTTAGCAATCGATATCGAAATGCTTCAGCTCATAAGTTTAACATATTTAAGTTAATAAACCTTCTTTAACGTAATGAAGGTGATATGAAGCCATGGCGGCATAACGACAGTGCATTTAGAAGAATTCCGTAATCTTATATTTAGGTATAGAGTCGATTTTGTTGAATATACGCATTTAGCAACCGACATCGAAATGCTTCAAATCATTAGTTTAACATATTTAAGTTAATTAACCTTCTTTAACGTATTGAAGTTGATATAAAGCCATGGCGGCATAACGACAGTACATTTGGAAGAATTCCGTAATCTTATGTTAAGGTGTAAATTCGATTTTCTTTTATATACACATTTAGCAAGCGATATCGAAATGCCTCAAATCATTATTTTAACATATTTAAGTTAATTAACCTTCTTTAACGTATTGAAGTTGATATAAAGCCATGGTGGCATAACGACAGTACATTTGGGTGAATTCCGTAATCTTTTATTTAGGTACAAAAGCGATTTTCTTGTATATACACATTTAGCAATCGATATTGAAATGCTTCAGCTCACAAGTTTAACATATTTGAATTAGTAAACCTTCTTTAACGATCTGAAGTGGGCATATAGCCATGGCGGCTTAACGGCAGTGCATATAGAAGAATTCCATAATCTTATATTTAGGTATAGAGTCGATTTTCTTGTAAATACACATTTAGCTATCGATATCGAAATGCTTCAAATCATTAGTTAAACATACTAAGTTAATAAGCATTTTTTAGCTTACTGAAGTCTACATAAAGCCTAAACGCTATAACGGCAGTGCATTTAGAAGAATTCCGTAGTCTTATATTTAGGTATAAAGTCGATTTTCTTGTATATATGCATTAAGCAATCGATATCGAAATGCTTCAAATCATTAGTTTAGCATATGTAAGTTAATAAACCTTCTTTAACGAACTGAAAGTAAATCCACAATTGCATAACGGCAGTGCATTTAGAAGAATTCCGTTATCGTATATTAATGTATAAAGTCGATTTTCTTGTATATACACATTTAGCAATCGATATCGAGATGCTTCAACTCATAAGTTTAACATATTTAAGTTAATAAACCTTCTCTAACGAACGGAAGTTGGTTTAAAGCCATGGCGGCATAACGGCAGTGCATGTAGAAGAATTCCGTTAACTTATATTTAGGTATAAAGTCGATTTTCTTGTATATGCACATTTAGCAATCGATATCGAGATGCTTCAAATCATTAGTTTAACATATTTAAGTTAATTAGCCTTTTTTATCGTAATGAAGGTGATATAAAGCCATGGCGGCTTAACGACAGTACATTTGGAAGTATTCCGTAATCTTATGTTTAGATATAAATTCGATTTTCTTGTATATACGCATTTAGCAAGCGATATCGAAATGCTTCAAGTCATTAGTTTACCAAATTTAAGTTAATTAACCTTCTTTAACGTATTGAAGTTGATATAAAGCCATGGCGGCATAACCACAGTACATTTGGAAGAATTCCGTAGTGTTATATTTAGGTATAAAGTCGATTTTCTTGTATATGTGCATTAAGCAATCGATATCGAAATGCTTCAAATAACTGGTTTAACATATTTAAGTTAATAAACCTTCTTTAACGATCAGAGGTTTGCATAGTGCCATGATGGCATAACGGCAGTGCATGTAGAAAAATTCCGTAATCTTATATTTAAGTATAAAGTCGATTTTCTTGTATATACACATTTAGCAATCGATATCGATATGCTTCAAATCATTAGTTTAACATATTTAAGTTAATTATCCTTCTTTTTCTTACTGAAGTTTACATAAAGCCATAACGGTATAACGGCAGTGCATTTCCAAGAACTCGGTAATCTTATATTTAGGAATAAAGCCGATTTCGTTGTATATACACATTTAGCAATCGATATCGAGATAGTTCAACTCATTAGTTTAACATATTTAAGTTAATAAACCTTCTTTAACGATCAGAAGTTTGCATATAGCCATGATGGCATAACGGCAGTGCATGTAAAAGAATTCCGTAATCTTATATTTAGGTATAAAGTCGATTTTCTTGTATATGCACATTTAGCTATCGATATCGAAATGCTTCAAATCATTAGTTTAACATATTTAGTTAATAAACATTTTTTAGCTTACTGAAGTCTTCATAAAGCCTTAACGGTATAACGGCAGTGCATTTAGAAGAATTCCGTAATGTTGTAATTTTATATTTAGGTATAAAGTGGCTTTTCTTGTATTTACACATTTAGCAATCGATATCGAAATGCTTCAAACCATTAGTTTAACATATTTAAAGTAATCTACCTTCTTTACCGGATTGAAGGTAATATAAAGCCATGGCGGTATAACGACAGTACATGTGGAAGAATTCCGTAATCTTATATTTAGGTATAAAGTCGATTTTCTTGTATATATACATTTCGCAATCGATATCGAAATGCTTCATATAACTGGTTTAACATATTTAAGTTAATAAACCTCCTTTAGTGAACTGAAGTTGACATAAAGCCACAACGGCACTGCATTTGGGAGAATTCCGTAGTCTTATATTTAGGCATAAAGTCGATTTTCTTGTATATACACATTTTGCAGTCGATATAAAAATGCTTCAAATAACTGGTTTAGCATATTTAAGTTAATTAACCTTCTTTATCTTACTGAAGTTTACATAAAGCCATGACGATATAACGGCAGTATGTTTGGGTGAATTCCGTAATTTTTATTTAGGTATAAAATCGATTTTCTTGTACATACACATTTCGCAATCAATATCGAAATGCTTCAAATTATTAGTTTAACATGTTTAATATAATTAACTTTCTTTAACGTATTGAAGTTGATATAAAGCCATGGCGGCATAACGACAGTACATTTGGAAGAATTCCGTAATCTTATGTTAAGGTGTAAATTCGATTTTCTTTTATATACACATTTAGCAAGCGATATCGAAATGCCTCAAATCATTATTTTAACATATTTAAGTTAATTAACCTTCTTTACCGGATTGAAGGTAATATAAAGCCATGGCGGTATAACGACAGTACATGTGGAAGAATTCCGTAATCTTATATTTAGGTATAAAGTCGGTTTTCTTGTATATACACATTTAGCAATCGATAACGAAATGTTTCAAATCATTAGTTTAACATATTTAAGTTAATTAACCTTCTTTATCTTACTGAAGTTTACATAAAGCCATAACGGTATAACGGCAGTGCATGTAGAAGAATTCCGCAACCTTATATTTAGGTATATAGTCGATTTTCTTGGATTTACACATTTAGCAATCGATATCGAAATGCTTCAGCTCATAAGTTTAACATATTTAAGTTAATAAACCTTCTTTAACGTAATGAAGGTGATATAAAGCCATGGCGGCATAACGACAGTGCATTTAGAAGAATTCCGTAATCTTATATTTAGGTATAGAATCGATTTTGTTGAATATACGCATTTAGCAATCGACATCGAAATGCTTCAAATCATTAGTTTAACATATTTAAGTTAATTAACCTTCTTTAACGTATTGAAGTTGATATAAAGCCATGGCGGCATAACGACAGTACATTTGGAAGAATTCCGTAATCTTATGTTAAGGTGTAAATTCGATTTTCTTTTATATACACATTTAGCAAGCGATATCGAAATGCCTCAAATCATTATTTTAACATATTTAAGTTAATTAACCTTCTTTAACGTATTGAAGTTGATATAAAGCCATGGTGGCATAACGACAGTACATTTGGGTGAATTCCGTAATCTTTTATTTAGGTACAAAAGCGATTTTCTTGTATATACACATTTAGCAATCGATATTGAAATGCTTCAGCTCACAAGTTTAACATATTTGAATTAGTAAACCTTCTTTAACGATCTGAAGTGGGCATATAGCCATGGCGGCTTAACGGCAGTGCATATAGAAGAATTCCATAATCTTATATTTAGGTATAGAGTCGATTTTCTTGTAAATACACATTTAGCTATCGATATCGAAATGCTTCAAATCATTAGTTAAACATACTAAGTTAATAAGCATGTTTTAGCTTACTGAAGTCTACATAAAGCCTTAACGCTATAACGGCAGTGCATTTAGAAGAATTCCGTAATCTTATATTTAGGTATAAAGTCGATTTTCTTGTATTTACACATTTAGTAGTCGATATCGAAACGCTTCAAACCATAAGTTTAAAATATTTAAAATAATTAACCTTCTTTAACGTATTGAAGTTGATACAAAGCCATGGCGGCATAACGACAGTACATTTGGAAGAATGCCCTAATATTATAATTAGGTATAAAGTCGAATTTCTTGTATATACACATTTAGCAATCGATATCGAAATGCTTCAAACCATTAGTTTAACATATATAAGTTAATAAACCTTCTTTAACGCACTGAAGTCTACATAAAGCCTCAACGGTATAACTGCACTGCATTTAGAAGAATTCCGTTATCTTATATTTAGGTATAAATTCGACTTTCTTGTATATACTCATTTAGCAAGCGATATCGAAATGCTTCAAATCACTAGTTTAACATATTTAAGTAAATTAACCTTCTTTAACGTAATGAAGGTGACATAAAGCCTTGGCGCCATAACGACAGTGCATGTAGAAGAATTCCGTAATCTTATATTTAGGCATAAAGTCGATTTTGTTGTATATACGCATTTAGCAATCGATATCAAAATTCTTTAAATCATTAGTTTAACATATTTAAGTTAAGTAACCTTCTTTAACTTATTGAAGGAGATATAAAGCCATGGCGGCATAACGACAGTACATTTGGAAGATTTCCCTAACCTTATATTAAGGTATAAAGTCGATTTTCTTGAGTATACACATTTAGCAATCGATATTGAGATGCTTCAAATCATTAGTTTAACATATTTAAGTTAATAAACCTTCTTTAACGCACTGAAGTCTACATAAAGCCTTAACGGTATAACTGCACTGCATTTAGAAGATTTCCGTTATCATATATTTAGGTATAAAATCGATTTTCTTGTATATATGTATATATTTCGAAATCAATATCGAAATGCTTCAGATAACGGGTTTAACATATTTAAGTTAATAAACTTCCTTTAGCGAACTGAAGTTGACATATTTAGGTATAAAGTCGATTTTGTTGTACATACACATTTAGCAATCAATATCGAAATGCTTCAGACCATAAGTTTAAAATATTTAAAATAATTAACCTTCTTTATTGTATTGAAGTTGATACAAAGCCATGGCGGCATAACGACAGTACATTTGGAAGAATTCCCTAATCTTATATTTAGGTATAAAGTCGATTTTCTTGAGTATACACATTTACCAATAGATATCGAGATGCTTCAAATCATTAGTTTAACATATTTAAGTTAATTAACCTTCTTTAACGCACTGAAGTCTACATAAAGCCTCAAGGGTATAACTGCACTGCATTTAGAAGAATTCCGTTATCTCATATTTAGGTATAAATTCGACTTTCTTGTATATACTCATTTAGCAAGCGATATCGAAATGCTTCAAATCACTAGTTTAACATATTTAAGTAAATTAACCTTCTTTAACGTAATGAAGGTGACATAAAGCCTTGGCGGCATAACGACAGTGCATTTAGAAGAATTCCGTAATCTTATATTTAGGTATAAAGTCGATTTTGTTGTATATACGCATTTAGCAATCGACATCGAAATGCTTCAAATCATTAGTTTAACATATTTAAGTTAATTAACCCTCCTTAACGTATTGAAGTTGATGTAAAGCTTTGGCGGCATAACGAGAGTACATTTGGAGGAATTCCGTAATCTTATGTTAAGGTATAAAATCGATTTTCTTGTGTATACACATTTAGCAATCCATATCGAAATGCTTCAGCTCATAAGTTTAACATATTTAAGTTAATTAACCTTCTTTAACGATCTGAAGTGGGCACATAGCCATGGCGGCATAAGGGCAGTGCATGTGGAAGAATTACATAATCTTATATTTAGGTATAGAGTCGATTTTCTTGTAAATACACATTTAGCTATCGATATCGAAATGCTTCAAATCATTAGTTAAACATACTAAGTTAATAAACATTTTTTAGCTTACTGAAGTCATATTTAAGTAAATTAACCTTCTTTAACGTAATGAAAGTGACATAAAGCCTTAACGGTATAACGGCAGTGCATTTAGATGAATTCCGTAATGTTATAATTTTATATTTAGGTATAAAGTCGATTTTCTTGTATTTAAACATATAGCAGTCGATATCGAAATGCTTCAAACAATTAGCTTAACATATTTAAAATAAATAACCTTCTTTAACGTATTGAAGTTGATACAAAGCCATGGCGGCATAACGACAGTACATTTGGAAGA